>PVJS01049380.1:0-14686 GCA_004027185.1 Glis glis | reverse complement strand
TGGTTTTTTTTTTTTTTTTTTTTGCGGTACTGGGGATTGAGCCTGGGGGCATTCTACCTCTGAGCTAACTAGAGTTTAGGGACCTGAAAAACTAAAGTTCTAGACTTGCACATGAGCTCTCAGTTTTAGTCTACAGTTCAATCAGATGCCAGAAAACAAGAAGAAAATTAATCCTGGTTGAGAAAAAGGGGAAAGAGAGAATAATTCAGAAATAGCTCATAGAAATAGACTGGGTCAAAAGAATATAACTAACCTACAAAAGGCAATCCAAGATTTACAAAAAGCATGTAACCTTGGGCAAGTTATTCTACCTTCTCAAACCTCAGGTTCTTCATCTGTAAAATGGTGATAATACATAGATAGGACTGACCACAAAGGATGTTCTGCTGCTGCTGCTGCTGCTGCTGCTGTTGTTGTTTTTGTTGTTATTGTTAGAGTTTATGAGTTTATAATAGGCAAAGCACTTAGTACAGGGTTTGCCATGTAGTTAATGTTTCATATATGCCAGTTATTGTAGAAACATTTCCCCAATTTCTGGTTAGTAAGAAATATACCCTGACAAAACTAAACAATAGCTCTAAAACCAGGGCGTGTTCAGAAGTAAAAACAAAAGAAAGTCAAGCAGGTAACAACAGAATTGTGCTAGAAGAGTGACCTTAGTGTGTTTCAGAAATCAGAGGTAAACAGAGGTCACAGTAAATATGTTTGACTTAGAGAAATAAATAAGAAAGGGAAAAGTATATTCTACATTTTACAAATTTAGATAACTTCCAATTACTTTAAATTACCCAAACAAAAGTGATATTAATAAGAGAAAGTATGCTTCCTATGATATGGAATCTGGAACCCCATCAATGGTTTGTTCAGCCTGCATAAGTCACAACTGATTGGACACAGTCCCTGTGGGCATGCCATTTCATCCAGACTGGACGGTTCATTAGTCATAATTACTATAACTGTACAGCAGAGACTGCAGTTTTATCTCATCATACATCTTTGATCAAGCTGCTTCGATTCTGCTTCATCAGCATATGAAGTTACATTATTGGAGCTTTTTATTTTCCAATCGGTAATTAACACAGATTATGCTTTTTATCAAAATGTGTCTTTGGTCTTCACATTTAACAGCAAAGACCTAGGTCTGACCACTGTTTGACCTCTGATATTACAAAACCCCCTAAACACCACGAATCATCAAATACAATCCAGAATGTTACAGAGGAAATTAAACAAAGAAAAGGACTGACCTGTGTTAAAAGCACAAGATGACTGCACTTATCTCAATTGAGACTAACCGTATTTGCTGCAGCTTCTCATTAAACATTAAATCGCACACCCGAAGAACACATCATACATATTTATTGTCGTGCACTGTCACTTTCAAAAGACTCATGCTACAATTAGTGTTTCTCTCAAACTATAAGCTACATAAAGAAATTTCCCATGAAGCTTGAAGACAAAGTAATGTAGAAGATTGTTCAAGAAGGTTAAAGAACAGATGGATAATAGATTTCGCTGAACACTAAAAGCGTAACACACTCACTAGAAAAGAAAATGTTGCCAAAACATGGTTCCAGTGTAAAATACAAAATGAAATTGATGTGTCAGGCATTTTCCCCCCAAGTTCTTTTGGAGAACAATAGGGGACTAAATGGCCTGTCTGGCTATTTTTGTGTCTCACTATTTTCATGTGCGAAGTGTCCCCACTGTAGACTTGCATGAACAATCATAATCGACAGTTACATGCAGGCACTGAGGCTGCAAAAATCCCAGAGTAATTAGTGTTGTCTGAATGCAATGACATCTGTGTTCTCATGGTTCTCGAGACATGTCAGGCCAATAAGATGTATATGAAAAAATATGACAAGCATTGCAAATGCCCTTCTGAAAGGTCTTACACTTTGGGGAAAAGCCGAAGAAATAACACATGTCATCTTCTTTCTGTAAGCAATATATTTAAGATTAAAAGATCTAAAAAGATCTTTTGAGTCATTCATTCTCTTTTTGTAATGATAAAGCATTTGTCAGGAGACAGCAATGTGGTATGTAAAAGAAATCAGCAAGTTTGCTTCTTTTTAAAACTTTCTTAACACATGTGATTCTGTGCAGTGCAATACATGTTTATTTCTGTGACAAAAGAGTATATCTTATTAACATTCCTTGACTTATTTACATCTTAATCTAAAAATAATATCTCTTAGCACTAAACATATAATAGCTTATAATTTGTGGTTTAATGCCTTAGAATTATGCTTGCATTTTTCTAATTATAGAGACTGCAAAATTGATTGCATTAAAAGTCTTTGTTTTAAGACATCTAATGCTTTTGCTCACTGGTGCCTATTGCTGAGCCCTCTCTCTTTAGGCTGTAGCAGTATGTTTGAACATGCACTTGCTCCAAGAAAGACATTAGTCATCATTAACAGAAGCACTGACACCAAATCTAAGTGCCTCTCCACAATGACCAAGTGGCAATCATCTTTCTCTTACACTGTCACTGCTGATTAGGATTTTCTTTCATGAAAATTTAATTTGTCCCATTCCTGCAGCTTTTTTTTTTATTCCTGGAAAAGCAATGTATTCAAGAAAGATAACAAATGAATCAAAGGAAGTTCTATCTATGATATAGCTAATGATATAGCTTGCAAGATTCTGTTATTAAATCTTTTATTTAATCCAACAGCAAAGATTAAATCAATGATTAATAAATATCAGAAAAAATAATGATCCTAAAGGGGATCTTGTTCTAAGAATCTGTAAACCTAAAAGATGACTAATTCAAGGAATCCAAACAAGACTTCCCTAGATATTAATGACATAATCCCATAGCTTCTTTAAAACAACACTCATAGAAACCATCTTTCACTAGATTTCAAACTTGTATTCTCTAGGTCTTAGAAACTAAGATGGGAGAATTCACACACAGACATGTCACTGCAAACTTAAGAAAATACTTAACTATCCACCTCCACCATGAGTTAACCTGCTAGGTAGTTTTTTTTTTTAAGGGATTTGTGTTTGTCTTGCATAAGTGGAAATGATTCATGTAACCACACAGGGTACTCCGCAGCTAGATGATACTACAGACTTACACTCTGGTTCTGTGCAATATCACAGTGGTAAACAAGGTATCACAACGATAAGTTATTTAAGGAAGTTTTAAAAAACATTTACTTTTCTGTTTCATTTCAATTTGTTTAAAGTCTGTAAAAAATGTAAGCATGTGATAGTTTGCAAGGATCCTGGTACAACCCCAATGCCCACTTCTAGTTATAAATATCATATTCTCTTTATATGATTAATATATTGTAACAAAATAGAGATTAATTTAAATTTAAAATATCTCAAAATTATTTTATTCCTTTTAGAACAAGTATAGTTTTAGTAAAAACCTATTATAGTTTTATGTTCACATGAACATAAATTATATCTTCTTTAAATGTAAATATCCATGTGAAATGCTTTTAAAGCAAAAGTCAGCCTCACTTACTTTTAAAATTAGAAGTAAGCATAATTCATCAAGTTTTAATCATTAAATATTCAGCCAGGCATGGTGGCACACGCCTGTAATCCTAGTACTTGGGAGGCTGAGACAGGAGGATTGCAGGTTCGAGAATAGTCTCAACAACCTAGTGAGACCCTGTTTCAAAACAAAAAATAAAAAGGGTTGGGGGTGTGTATTAGTCAGCATTCTCACTGATATAATGCAAAGACCGACCATGCAACTTAGAGGAAGGAAGATTTGATCACAGTTTCCTTGGAAGTTCTGGGTTCAGTCCATGTGAGGCCAGGGACCACGGATCTCAGGGCATGGCAGTAGAGAGAGGGAGAGAGCAAGGCTTAGCTTCACATCATAGAGGCTAGAAGGAAGAGAGCGTGCAAGGGGAGGAGGAACCATATATAATCCCCAACGCTGCAGCCCCAGGGACCCATCTTCTCCAGCCATGCCCTACCAGCTCAGGCACCTGGGTTGAGATTACAACGAAGCCTGCTTCTAACATTGCTACCTTTTTTCTGTGAGGGCTGGGGGAGGCATTCTATTTCCAAACCATTAACAGGAAGTCATTTATTCATTCATTCATTCTTCCTATTTAAAAATGGTCTGCAAGAGTCAGGCACAGTGGCACACACCTGTAATTCCAGTACTTGGGAGGCTGAGACATGAGGTTTGTAGGTTCAAGGCCAGCACACTGTAACTAAGGGTATAGCTCAGAGATAAAAACGCCCCTGGAGTCAATAAAACAAAACAAACAAAAAACACACCAGTACTACAAGAAACAAAACAAAGTCTGAAAATTAAAACATTTTAGAGGAGATCCAGGTGTGGTGGCACACACTTGTAATCCCAGTACTTGAGAGGCTGAGACAGGAGGATCCGGGTTCTTAGCTAGCCTCAGCTACTTAGTAAGGCCCTCTGCAACTTAGTGAGACCCTGTTTAAAAAATAAAGTATAAAAGACAGGGCTGGAGGTGTAGCTCAGAGGTAGAATGCCCCTGGGTTCAATCCCTGGTACTGCAAAAAAAAAAAAAAAAGATTTTAGAGGAGATTAAGAATTTAAGTGGAATTTGAGAGGCAATTTCTAATAACTTAAACTTTATAATGGAGGCTAGGCACAGTGGCACATGCCTGTAATCCCAGTACCTGGGAGGCTGAGACAGGAGGATCAATGGTTTGAGGCCTGTCTCAGCAACTTAGCAAGACCCTGTTTCAAAATACAAAAATGATGCCGGGCGTGGTGGCGCACGCTTGTAAATCCCAGTACTTTGGGAGGCGGAGACCGGAGGATCCCGGTTCGCGACCAGCCTCAGTTCTCTCTCTCTCTCTCTCTCTCTCTCTCTCTCTCTCTACCTAGTGAGGCCCTCCGCAACTTCGTGAGACCCGGTTTCAAAATAAAGTATAAAAAATAGGGCCGGGGGTGTAGCGCGGAGGTAGAACGCTCCTGGGTTCAATCCCCGATACCGCAAAAAAAAAAAAAAAATACAAAAACATTAAAAAAATATATAAGGGGCTAGGGTGTAGTTCAGAGGCAGAATTCCCCTGGGTCCAAGCCCCAGTAAGAAAAAAGAAAAGAAATTTTATAACGGGGATATCTCAGATTAAATAAAGAACTAACTATATAAATATAAATAAAATCAAAACTATATAATAATTTAAATAATAAATTTCTTTTTAGAGTAGTGTACAAATAACTGGCTCATTTCTATTTTTATTTAACTAAGTAAATATGCTTCGTAAATTTTCAAATGCTTAAAATTAAGTTTTTGATTTTCAGAGTTGCACAGTCTTATCCAAATCAAAACTGCAAAAGTTAGGACAACATATTTCCTGGCTCCATTGCTGAATCTAGTCCATGTTCATGTAGAGAAGTTTAGCTCTGTAACTTCCACCCCTCAACTTAAACCTCCGAGTCACTTGTCAGTTAAAGGTTGGGCGATTTATTGACCGCCTCTGGACTCAGACTGTCAGTGCTGAAGGAAATATGAGGGAGGGTTGTCGCTCCTGTTCTGGAGCTCATTGATAATGACATACCTGCCTCTGTCACCCATTACCCATACTACAAACTACTTAGACCTAACTGAAAAATCAATAGCCTACTTGCACTGGTTCCTGTGGCTGCCTCCTGTGATTGTCAGCTCCTGTCTAGGGTCAGCACTTACATGAAAGGGGCTGTGACTGCCTGATGCTTTCAGGACAACCTAACGATATGAAACTAGCCAACAGAACAGTAAATTCTGTCTCCCTGCCCTCCTCATCAATTAGGCTTTGACTAGGCTTGCCTGTAGAAACCTGACCTTTTAAGTTTAGGTGAATATGGACTAGCTGAACACACCATTGCCCTCAGCACTGAGCCAGGAAATCTACTGACAGGTTAAACAAAACAGAAGGTTGTAACTGTCATAATTTGCATTGCACTTTCACGCCAACAAGGGTGTTATCAGTAGGGGCAAGCCCTGGAACACACAACTCCAGCACCTTAAGCCACACTACTCATAAATTTTCAAGTGAAGTGAGATAAAACATAAATTCACAAATAGCCATGCATTTCTCATCTCTCAGTCTTTTAGGTTTGCACTTTGCAAACCCACAGTGTGTCCATCAACAACTCTCTTGGTGGTCACCTGGCACTCCTAACTGCACTGATGAGAGACTTCTAATGCACATAACATAGAAGAAAGGTAACGTAATTATGCCAACTTAAAAGCTATTTTAGGAAGAACTCATAATACAGCAGATAGATGGATTGATCTATGCCTCAGAGTGAGGACAGTTAGATCTCAATATGGTATCTTTCCTTGCCTCATTTCTCTCCCTCCAAAACTATGCCCGAGCTCAGACAAATAATAAGTTATCACAGAAGTGAAAGGAGGTGTTGAAATTATTTCCTCCCATGCTACTCTGATACAGCATCTTTTACAGTTTGAGAGAAAACTAAGAACATCTGTAAAATAAAAGATGTTAACACTTTCATGCTTGTCAGATCTTCTGGTGAAAACAAGTGAAAAGCATGAGAAAGTACATAAAACTTTCCTTTCTTCAGTGACTCATGCTTTGAGAACCACTTCCCAGCTTGGATCTCTCTTTTAATACAATATGAACTTCATAATACCATAGTTGCTTAGACCAATGTCATTTCTTTAAGGACAAAACTAACCTTTTCTTAAGTTAATTGTAAAGTTGAACTTTGTTTGGCTTCAAGAACTAATATTTATAGAATATCCAATCTTCATGAAAATGGTGAAAACATTGAGAGTCCACTTAATAATTTAGGAAATAAAAAGCATCTGCTAACCTTTTCTACACCTTTAAATACATATTATTTATATATATACACAAAAATACATATGGTGTTTCATTTAATAATTTATGGATCGAATTCTTGTCAATAGAATTTCTTCCAAGTTGCTTTGTTATCCCTCACAACTGTCTCCCATCTACAATGTGTGGTTTTTTTTCCTTATACCTAAAATATCTATGATTTTTTTTTCACGTGAAAGACTTTCATGTTGGGTGCAGTGGCACATGCCTGTATTCCCAGGACTTGGGAAGCTGAGACAGGAGGGTTGCAGGTTTGAGGCCAGCACACACAGTAACATAGTAAGTTGTTGTTTCAAAAAAAAAAAAAAAACAGAGCTAGGGGTGTTGATTAGAAGTAGGATGCCACTGCATTCAATCCCCAGTACCAAAAACAAACAAAAGAAATCAAAAACTTTTCATATACCTACATTGGAGTAGCACTGAAGATCTAAACTTTCATAGAAAATTTTCTGACTGAAATAAACTAATAAAGATGTCAACAACAACTTTAGTCATGTTATGGTAGAAATTTTTAGACTTTTTTTTCTAGAAAAGACAAGAAAGATCACCTAGTCCAAATCCCACATTTAACAATTGAGAAAATAATTTGTAGAGACAGTCACCCAGACAGCCACTCCAGGACAAAATTCAGGGCTTTCTGTTTCCTAGATTGATGTTTTCTGTTGATACTCTCATAGTGTCTCCCTTTATTTGATCTATCCAGGTAAGCTATGTAATACCAACAACCTTAAATTTATTAAAAAATACATAGATTTATATCATTCATTTTAAATTGATTCTATAATATGTAGAAAGTTTCATCTAATTTACAGAAAAGACCAGATAATTTGTTGAACATTTAACAAAAAAGTTACTACAGAACAAATAACTATTAAAAACAGCAGATCTAGTTAAGTATGGTTGGAGCCCCTTACTGACCTAGCGGATGATTAACTATGCATCTGGTAGCCTTGCAGGTCCTGTGTATGTACCTAGCTGATAGCAAAGTGAAAGGGCATGGACAGTGTCTGGTCCCAGCAAGCAAATCATTTGAAACAGTCATAGCCATAGATCAAAGATTTGCCACTCTATCTAGATTGATTTAAACCTCCTCAGATTTTGTCTACAGACAAAACCAGTCAGAAAATAAGAGAATGACTCTTTAGGATGCAAAGATAACAAGGGAAGATAGAAAGGGAAAATTCAGAAAAGAAACAGACTAGCAGAACCTTAATATTCATAGGCCAAGACAGCTGCTTTATATCCTAGCTTTATTTCAGATGGTTAAAAGAAAAGTTTCCATTCCTTAGATCATCAAATATTATTTCATTTATACTACACAGATGTCTTCTATACATAGATTGCAGGCAACAACAGCTTTTTGTTGTTGTTTAACCACTACAAGGAATAAGAGAAACCCTCTTTGCACAACTTTTACTCTAATTCACGTTTGAAGGAAGAAACAGGTTAATTTTAATATTTCTATTAAAAACAACACAACATGCACTAAAATTTTCTTGTGATCTTAGCAGAACATTGATGCTAAATTATTACTACTAATAATAATATAGATGGAGTGCTGTAAGACCAATGTATTTTAAAATAAACTAAGATGTTTAAAATGGCTAGTTTTCCTAAAGTATAACAAAAAGCAACCCAGAGGATATGCTTAACTGACAATTTTAAACATAGCTTCACAAAATGTCTCATATGACCTGAAAGAAATATACAGCGTACTTTCAAGTCTTATTTTTTGAACTAAGTATAGCTCAGTACTAAGATAATTTACATTGCTAATTTCTTTCATCTGTTCCATCAATGTCTGGCCCTGATCACAAGAGATCATAGAAATGGAAGTGAGGATGGCTTTAAGATGGCATACTGTGAGTCAACAGAATTATCTTCATAGACAAAAGATCACACATCTTCTTTAAACCATAAAATCAACTTTTGATTTTCTTTAGCATTAAATTCAGTACTGACTAATAATGGTTTTCCTGTCCATCTTCCAGAAGTTAAAGGCCAGCAAAATCCAGTTCACTAGGTAGAGGAGACACAAAGAATACTGCATGTATTATAAAACCAGCCCTTCAATAGTTAAGAGTTGTCTCTACTAAATGCACCCTTTCATCTGAAGATTATAGTGAGAGACAAAAGTTAGGAAAGCCCAAGTTATTTGGCAGGTAAAGTTTAATATTTACTTCATAGTACACTAATAAATTTGAATTATTAAAAAATAAAGAAAGAAGGAAGGAAAGGGAAAAGAGAAGACAAGAAAAAGAACCCCATTCTATCTGTTCAGAACTGCTTATATATGAAAACTTATAATTGTTATTCAAAAATGTATATTTAATTTAATGTAATGTATATTTAAAACAGGAAAAAGCTAAATATTTCTTGGTAATGCCAAAATGCATATACTAACATATATAAGAATATAGCAAGTTTGATGAAACATCTTTTGAAAAAATACTTGCTCAATTAACTTGGATGTTCTTAACATTTTATACCCTAGCTCAGCAAATACAATGGTACTTAGTCTTTAGTCAAGCTAAAAGCTGCTTCCATTATCCGGAGCACAAGCTTCGTACTCTATCGTTGTATAATTTGGTGAAGTCAAGTTATGTACAACTTAATGTAGTCCTTATTCATGCAGCTGATGATTGAACTTGAGAAAAAACCCTAACATACTTTAAACTTTCTCATCCTGCTAAATAATACAAGAGTTACTAAGTAAAAGTCTAAAAACGGGCAAACATCACTAATCATATTATCTAAGGTAATTCAAACAAACTTCAAATGTCCATGAAGCAATACTGGGAAGAAGTATATGAAAACATTGTATTTTTCAGGGCAGTTTGATAGGCTTACTATGTAAAGTTAAAGCTATTGCTTTTACCTGACATAACGTTATCTTAAATTCCCACTTTCAAATGAGAACAATACCCTTGGGTTAGTAATCAAAGGGATTACAAGGTTTTGTTTTGTATTTTAAAAGCTATTTTGTGGAGAGGGAAATAAACCTCCTTTCGACAGTATGTTTGACCATTTAAAATTATTAATAGGCACACCAGTGAACTGTTCAAGGCAAACATTCAATTACTGGTTATTCTAGATTGATTCCAGAATAACAATTATCAATAGCTTAGAAACAATCTCTGATACTTCAGAGTTTGGGGAAATTAGATCAGTTCACAGAGAATTGACAGATAACAAAAAAGAGGATGTAGTTTAACTTTTAATATAATGCATAGAGTAGAATATGGACAGTTTTTAAAACTTCTTACATATATTTAAAATAATTACTTCAATAAAATTTCATCAAATAATACATGAACAAATCATTCTTGTATTACTTACTTTTCTTTGTTTTTACTGTGAGAGTTTTGAAATTCAGAGAAGTTGATAATGTTTTATTTCCCAGTTTATATTCTGACCAAAGAAATTTCTTTTAAAAAAAATCAAGCATTTTATAATTATGTTGATTAAAAATATAAGAACTAGATTTAGCAGCCCCATAGATGTTTTGAAGTTAGACTTCAGATGATAAGAATATACAGGTAGATATGTGGTCCTTTTTAAGAAAACAAAGTAGAAATCCTTTGGAAAGGGTGTTTTAAGTCAATCATTTAATTTTTTGAATGCTTCTAAAATGTTTCCTGGAAAGCAAAATCATATAAGCTAAAATTTGTGTACTCCTTACTAAAGATGATTGTAATACTGTATATTATTTCTACAAATAATAAAATAATAGATACATTTTAAGTTTTGTTAATCTGATAAAGTAAAAAATGCATGGGAGTTTAACTTAGTAAGTACATTACTAACTAAAGATCAGCACAAAACAAAAAAGCTTAAGGATTCTGTATTCTCTGGGAACATAAACAGGATTATAACTGTCAGATGTGCAGAAGCACTGACTTCGTCCATTAGTTTGCTTTTGCTTCTGAGAAACACAACATGAACTACTGACTCATTTCTTTTCAAATCCATACGTTCCCTGCAGCAGTTCAAGCTTCATCAGCAATGCAGGAATGTATAAAAATGACAGGCAAAGGGCATTAGCTTTCTTTTTTTTCTCCCTTACTGTTCCCCTATAAATGGAAGGCAGGGTTCTTTCTCAAAGCACTTAAGCTGAGGCTGTTTAAGTCTATGCTAAAGGAAGATATAACTGAATTCTCAAGGTAAGAAAGTTTTACAATTAGATTATTTACTACTTTTCACGAAGATTTTGAGAAAAAGCAAGTCTTACTATTATCTTAGAATAAAATACTATAATGTTAGCATTCTAGCCTAATTGCCATTATTCTTCAATTAGAAGTATTTTCAGTTTTTAAAGTGTTCTGTCAATTCATCACCATATTTTAGCACCAGAGTGCGTACTTCTGATTCTACTATTAAATATAACAAGGCCCTCATATTAAAATATGCCAATTTTCCTTTGAAAATATATTTGTATAGTTAAGATTTTTATTTCCAAGTCTCTGTACAGATAAGGGTTTCAAAGAGAGAGGAAATTCAATTAACCATTTATAGTTTATTTATTCATGATCAAGTAAAAATACAGTGTAATGAGTAAGCTGACTACTTTGCTGGACTTTAACATTCAAGTTTCTCAAAAGCTATTATAGGGGCTGCCATAACCCAACTCAATTTCATAAAGGAATTTTTCAGACGGAAGTTTTAAACATATACATATTTGAGTCCATAGTAACTAAAAGCGTGCCCACCTCGGTATTATCGTCTACATTCTTATAAAAAGGTCCCTAGTGTAATGAGGGAAAAGGTGAAGCCTAGAGGAGCTTGAAGGTTCTGGACTACCCCCAATCCAAAACAAAAAACTCAAATCGCTGGCTGAATGTCCTTCCCTTTTTAAGGAATGCCTCACTGGCTAGCCAGCCCCAACACACAGCTCCCGACAGAAGCATGCTGATGTTGGCACTGCCTAAACCAAACAAACAAGATGTTTAACAGTCAAATAAAATGTCCTGCAGCCTCCCTAATGAATTTGTCAAGGACCATCAGATTTCGCTCCCCCTCTTTTGCCTCATTAACTCAAGTATGATGAGACGGATTATAACAAGAGAATACAGATCAATCGGTCTGAAGACTTGAAGTGGCTTTTAGCCTCTAGAGTTTCTTTCTCTCACTTGGTCTCCTTTAATAGAATACGCTATCTCCTGCAGAAGGAGCTGCCACTGCGTTTTAATACACCATCAAGGAGCTGCTGATGGACTTCTATACTAACATACATAAAAGCGGAGGTGACAGGGGCTCTTCAATTATAGCCTCCTCGGATCCCGTCTCCCCCTTCAATTATTCCACCAGAGGAAGAGAGGGGCTGAAAACACACTGCTGAAGCGCACTGGGCTGAGGCTGCCCAGAGGTAGGGGGAGGGGGGATTATTTGCTGGAAGTGTTTAAGTTTATTGCTCGAATGATGTTTCTAATTAGTACCAAGGCAATAAATTAAAGTCGCCTTTGTTTAACTGATTTATTATTTACTAGAGCATCTACCTTAGACAGGGTAAATTGGTAATGAATTGTTTTTAAATCAAAACATTTGTAACATTTTATCATCCTTCAACCTCTGTATGTAGAAGTGGAGAAACGCTGGGACGAGGGTGCGATGAAACTCAGTCACACGTGACAGGGCCGGGAGCCGAGGAGGAGCGGGTGTCGCGGCGGCATCACGGGGAGCCCCGCCGAGGACGGGGGCGCCTCCCCGCGGAGCGGGCACCCGAGCCCTGAGCTGCTGCGGACACCGGCTCCCGGGAGCGTCTCGGGCCACTGGAGAACCACCTCGAAGATGGGGAGGAACTGCTCTGCGTCCCAGCCCGCCACCAGTCTCCGCCCAAAACTGCCCTCCGAAGTCGCTACCATCCTCGCCTGCTGCTCATGCAACGCCCTAAGGCCAAGTGCCCCTCCTGCCCAAAAGTCTCCCAGAGCACAGACGCTACCCAGCGGGAAGAGCGAGTTACCGGCAGGGCGGGCTGCCCGACAAGCACACCCGGGGCGCCGCCCGCTCCCCATCCTCCAGCAGCCAGGCGAGCGCAGAGCCGAACGCCAGCGCGGCCCCAGGAGGCTGCAGCCGCGGTCCCGCCACTCCCAGCCACTCCGGAGAAGTTTCCTGTGGCTTACTTCCAACCGTTCCTCCCAATTCCTGGCCACTGAAGATCGAAGATCGAGCCTGAGCAATAAATCGGCTTGGGATTAAAAAAAAAAAAAGATAAAAAGAAGGCAAATACTCTTTAGAAAGGGACTTTGGCATCGAGAGAGCCTGCGGTCCACACCAGCGATGTAAGAGAGAACCGAGAGATCCAAGTATCTGACATCAAGAAGATGAGAGAAATGAACTCCTCCTATCGAGTGAATTCAGGGGATCCTGGTCAGGCTGTAAGAGGGCAAGGAGAATCTCCAAGAGATTTTGCAAAAGACACACTACTGGGTTTTGCAAAACAAAGGTTTCGCCTAAACGGATTCATAGATTTTTGTTTTTATCACATAACATGGGGTTGGAACATTATCTCCCAAATCAAACAAACAAACAAAAAATCCCATCTACCTGAGTGTGTTAAACCGACTCAGTCCAAACACCTTAGGTTCAAAGATAAACTCTCAATAGTAAGCAAATCAGAGCTATGTTACAGCTTTTTCTCACCCCAAAGTTCTAAAAGGCTGCACCATGGGGTAAGGCTTGTTAAGGATAATGCATACACTAAAGGCACAGGCATGAGTTTCACTGAAATGCCAAGGGAGGAGTGGAGCCATCTGTGTAATCAATAACAGGATCGTTATAGATTTTTTTGTAGCAGTCAAGTCTTTTAAGAGCAAGAGTCAATTATGAAAATAAAATCACTTTAGAAATAAAACTCTATACTGCCTGAGAATATATTCACAATTAGATTTACAACATCAACATATTATGAAAACTTTAATTCAGGCTCACACTTCCCTAATTTTCATTTAAGTTTGACACAATTTTGGAAGCTTATTTTAACTTACAAGTATATCCTACCAAATTCTACCATACAAATTTGCACTATTTCTCACGGCTTATTTTCTATCTAGTAGCCAGTTTATTCTTGTAATGATAAAATAAAATAATGACATTAAATATATCTGAATCATAATTATTAAATAATTATCAAACAATGTGCTTGGACTAGTTTTTGTCCTGCCCAGTTCCTCAACAGCATATGGAAATTACTAACGAGAGATTTATGGTTATAAACCCTCACCCATATCCACCCACCCCCATGCTGGCACACATAACCAGCAACTGCTCTGGCTCCTGGTAACAAAGGGAGGGGGGAAAGAAGGAAGACTTCGCTGGAGGGGGAAAAACCTACAAAATATTAGGTCCTTTCCCAAGTTCCCCTTCCTTCTCCCATTTGCCAAACAATTTTGTTAGAGTTTGCACCTTCTGCAAAATGTTGAATTTTTAAAAATGAACCTTTCTGAACCATTGCTACTTTCTTGCGTTATTCCAGCCATCTCCAGGAGAATCCCTCTCTATAGACTCTCTTTTCTTCTCTGCAACTGATAAGAGAGGAGGAGAAAGAAGAGGGGGCTGTAAAATGTGCGGAGCATTTGACTTCTACTATCTCCTATTTTCTTACTTCTCTCTTTACCCAGTTTCTTTATCAGTGCGGCGGTGGCTGCTACCGTTTGCCAAGCGTGCCTGTCTTCTCTCTGGGATTGGCTAGAGCACTGACAGCTCGGATAGGGATTGTAGGAACTGAAGCTCCACCCCCCTCATGATGGCCTGGGACCATTCATAAACTAAATAACTCCAGGAAACAGAGAGGCAGAGAAAAAGAGAGAGAGAGAGAGAGGAGAGAGAGAGGGGAGAGCGGAGAGAGGAGGAGGAGGAGGAGGAGGAGGAGGAG
>PVJS01049379.1:0-14686 GCA_004027185.1 Glis glis | reverse complement strand
AAAAAAAAAAAAAAAAGAAAGAAAGAGAGAGAGGAAGGGAGGGAGGGAGGAAGGTAGAGGGGCCATCTCACCCGTTAGATGATTTTCGGGGAGAACTATGCAAGAACTGCCTGATTTCTTTTCCAAGTCTGCCCAGCTGCCTCTCCATCCCCCAAAGCTGCTTTCCCAGGCACCCATGCACTCCACTGAGGGGAAAGCATTTGCTTATGCAATGTGGATTTTCACAAGAATATGTAAAAATCCAAATTGCATATAAACAATGCCACTTGTTCCCCATTAGCATGTATCTATAAAAGGATTTTAGTTATAAAGGTAATGCGTGCATCATAAATCTTGCGGCAGCCGCAGAGGCTGTGAAATGAAAACGGGGAGCGCCCTTCTCTATGGCACAGAGAAAATTCTGAAAGTTTCTCTTAAAAGATGTCAAAGGCGCGGGAGAGACTCTCTCCAGTTGGCAAGGAAAGGCATTCCCCTGCGAAAATTATTTAGTGTGCTCTGCCAAATGTCACCTGAGCTGGTCTCGCTCCTGCAGGTGCGAAACCCAAGGTATTCATTTATATCAGCCAGGAGGGCGGCGGAACCTGTCATGGAGGCCCGAGAACTCGGCAGCCAGCGGACACCTGCCGCCCTTCTTGAAACAATAACATTTCAAGAATGGTTTTGTGGGGGACGTTGCAGCAGCTAGAACTTCCCGTCAACTGGATCCGCCCATAAAAAAAATCCCCGAGCCCCTGACAGCCTCATCTGAGTGAGTTTCAACGCTTTGATGTGGAAACAAACACAAGAAATCCTTCAAGCCAAAAAGCACATTCTCTAGGGCTCCAGAATAAACGAATTGTCCTTAATCTTCACGGGCATTTCATTGTGCAATTCTACTTTCCTGTACATTTTATGTTTCAACTTTGAATTTCCTCCAGGGGAGAAAAATGGTGATAGAGTCAGATTTGCTTGTCCTGGGTGGGGGTGGGGGGAGGCAGAAGACCTTAAGAGACCGTGAAGCCGGGGTGGTGGCGCACGCTTGTCATCCCAGTACTTGGGAGGCTGAGACAGGAGGATCCAGGTTGTCAGCCAGCCTCAGCTACTTCGTGAGGCCCTCCGCAACTTAGTGAGACCCTGTTTCCAAATAAAGACTAAAAAATAGGGCTGGGGGTGTAGCTCGGAGGTAGAATGCCCCTGGTTCAATCCCCGGTACCACACACACACACACACAAAAAAAAAACCTTAAGAGCCTGTGATCTTCATAGAGCTGCCCAGGAGACAGGAACGATCCTTGCTGTCTATGCCTATGCTCCAAACAAAAAGACCAAACGGGAGCCAGACGTGGTGGCACGCACCTGTGATCCCCGTGCTTGGGAGGCTGAGACAGGAAGACCACAGGTTCGAGGCCAGCGTCAGCAACTTAGTGAGCCCTTCAGCAGCAACTTAGTGAGATCCTGTTTCAACATAAAAATTACAAAGGGCTGGGGGTGTAGCTCGGAGGTAGAATGCCCCTGGGTTCAATCCACATTACCCCTCCACACACACACACACATGCACATGCCCACACACACGCGTACACACACACACACACACACACACACAGAACAAATGGAAGGTTCCAACACAAAAGTCAAGCTAAGAACATTTATGCACTAGTACACATCTCAGGAAGCATATTTGTTTATTTATTTATTTATTCATTCTTTTCAAAGTGATTCTTTAAAAAGAGTGATTCTTAAAGTTAGTGATTCTTTTCATGTTTTAAATGTTTGTTTGTTTGTTTGTTTTTGTGATACTGGGGATGGGACCCAGAGGTGTTCTACCTCGGAGCTGCACCGCCTGGCTGGGAAGCGTATTTAAGTGACCAGGATTTTTGCAAGTCTGGGTTTGGCTGATGGGTGCCTTCGTCATGTACATGAGGACAGCTTCGGTACGGGCTCATAGTCTCGCAGGAGCACCCAAAATGTTTTTGCGCACTTTGGTAGTGTACGTCCGCTATCTCCTCCATAGGTCTACAGAAATCAGCTGAAGCTAGGGAGAAATCGGGACGCAGGAGGGACTCCAGACAGAGGAGGAGAAACCTTAGTGGAGTGAGGGAGGGACCTGACTGAGGGAGGCGGGAGGGGGAGGAGACTTGAAGAGGGAGACACCTCGATGGACATGATGCACACACACAAACTCATCAAAGCCCATCACTGTGCTGAGCACGGGGAGGTGGGGAGGGAGAGGGAGTGGGGGGGAACTGGGGGAGGCTCAGCAAGTGCTGTGTGCACGCATGCCTCTATCACCCTGAACTGCATCAAGACGTACGATTACAATGCACCAATAAACAAAAAATTAGGCTAAGCTCCGGTAGGAGGAACGCCTTCTTAGACATCTCTAAGGTATGCAAGTAAAAGATCTGAGGATGAGCCCTGAACCCACCATGCACTAGCCCTGTGCCTTTGGACCTCATGACTGTTAACGTGTTTCCTTTTAAGATGAGAATAATAATATCCCCTATCTCCGATGATCAGTAAGTGGCTTCAATGAGGTCATACGCATACAATGCTTAGCAATAGTGATGTCACCTAGTAAGGACCAAATAAATGTTAGTGATTCTTTTCATTGGCTGATGCAACTGCCAAAGCCGGTGTCTCAAGCCTGGATCCTTGGACCTGAAGACTCACTGTTGTCGTGTTCACCAGCATCTCTGCCCTCTCTGCACACTAGATGCTAGTAACCCCTTCGCACAAGCTGAGAGCACCCCATGTGTCTCCAGACACGATCACATGTCCCCTGGGAACGAATCAGCCTGGCTGAGAAGCACTTTCTGGAGATGGACACCATTGTGAGAGATAGTACTAATTACAGCCAAAAAGCAATTATTAAATGCTACACTGGGCCAGGCGTGGTGGTGCACACCTGTAATCCCAGTACATGGGAGGCTGAGACAGGAGGATCGCAGGTTTGAGGTCAGCCTCAGCAACTTAGCGAGACCCTCTGCAACTTAGTGAGACCCTCTGCAACTTAGTGAGACCCTGTTTTGAAATAAAAAATAAAATGAAATGGGGCTAGGGGTGTAACTCAGAGGTAAAATGCCCCTGGGTTCAATCTCAAGTACCAAAAAAACAAAAACAAAACAAATACTCTACCGGGCACATTTTGTTAGTTTTTTTTTTTTTTAAATCTCACATCTGTTCTCCCTCTGTGCCTTGGGAGAACCTCTGCCTTCTATTTGTGTCCTGTGGACTCTGTGTAAAGTGCTCGGCACAGTGCCTGAATCGCAGAGGGACTATCACGGTCAACACATGGGAGTCACTCGTCTCTCTTCTACTGGCCGATGGTGTGGGGAGATGTCAAAGCTCCTGTAAGCGACCATGTGGAGCCAGAGGGCAGACACCCTCAGAGAAAGAGGGTTCTCAAACGAACCCCAGGCCCTCATCGACGCTGACTCAAGCCGAACCTGAAGCCATCTCTACGCCCAGCCTCCGAGACACGCACGCCAAGGAATTCATTTTCGGTGTCCGTCTGAATCAATCTAACTACCTGCTACCTCTGGTCCAGGTGTTTTAACGAGCGCTCTTATCTAATCCTCAGAGAAACCTTGTGCGATCCATGACAGATCGTCCCCATTTTACAGGCGGCAATGTTCTCACAGGCAGTCTACGGCACAACGGCAATTTCCTTTCATGTCCTCCGATTCCCGGTCCAGTTTATGACACGTGCCCCTTCGTCAGCCCCAGGGGTGGGACACAATGGGGCCACTGAGCAGGAATGGGCTGAAGACAAAGAGAACTGTGCCCTGGGTCTTGGGGGAGAAGAGCCCTGTGTTCCAGGGGAGATGGTTCTGGAAGCTTTACAGGTGGGTGTTGGATCCGGGAGCGCCGTTTCCCTGGAGAAGCGTGGCCCCGGCTCACTTGAAGTGAGAGACAGAGAATGTTGTACTAGCTCCTACGAAACTGCCTTGTTTTTCAACACATCTAAAAATAGCCAAGGGGGAAAAAAAAAAAAAAAAAATATATATATATATATATATATATATATATATCTTCACTAATAAAAGAAAGGCAGATATGAAACCTTCACGCTTGGGGGAACACAAATGATCTTATTATTCGCAATGTCTTGGTGGTGACTATAAAAATTCATCTTTATCTGAGTTTCAGACAAAATATAAAGTCACGGATCCTATCCCATGAGGCCAAGACCTACTCCAAAAGGGATCATAGCCGAATGTCAAAGGCACTACCTGGGAGACGCCTAGAACATTCCAGATCACCTACACTCACAGGCATCGCATCGCAGCTTCTACCTCCTACCACCTGGCAAGGAAGGGATTACGCCAATAAACCTGACAAGGGAAGTTAGGCATTTTGTCCAAGGTCAATCTGTATTAAAAATAGAGATTAGAAGTCAGGTGCAATAGTGCACGCCTGTAATCCCAATATTTAGGAGGCTGAGACAGGAGGATCACAGGTTCAAGGCCAGCCTTAGCCATTGAGCGAGGCTCTCAGCAACTTAGAGAGACCTTGTTTTAAAATAAAAAATAAAAGCTGGGCATGGTGGCGCACACTTGTCATCCCAGTTTGGGAGGCTGAGACCAGAGGATCCAGCTTCGCGGCCAGCCTCAGCTACTTAGTGAGGCCCTCCGCAACTTAGTGAGACCTGGTTTCAAAATAAAGAATAAAAAAATAGGGCTGGGGGATGTAACCCAGAGGTAGAATGCCCCTGGGTTCAATCCCTGGTACTGCAAAAAATAAATAAATAAATTTAAAAATTAAAAAAAATAAATAAAAAGGGTTGGGGGTGTAGCTCAGAGGTAGAATGCCCCTGGGTTCAATCCCCAGTACCAAAAAAAGAAAAAAAAGAGAGAGAGATTAGAACCCAGGTCTCTCTGACTCTTGAAGAAGGGCTCCTTCTACTACCCCAGGCTGCTTGAAGGAAGAGTGAGCTCCTAAGAGCACAACCCCGTATGAAAGGAAAACAATCTCTTCTCTGGAAGTGACAAGACCACATAGAGACGGGCCAGCAGGCCTCATTTTGTGACTGTCGCCTAGTCACCTAGCCTTCCATTTCGTAACTTCTGTAGACGTGTCTGTATGTTCCACTCCCGGATGTACCGGTTTCACGTTTCTCCTTCTGTAAAATCTGCCCAGTTTAACACTAACCAACTGGATTTGATTGGAAAAGCCATACTCCAGCCAACGGGGAACAACGTGGTGGTCTTCACCTTAGGGAATAAAAGGCCGAGCAGAGCCCGCCCAGGGTGCTGCACCCTTCTGCGCAGAAGTAAATATCTTGCTGAGTTACTTTTGGTTTCATAGATTTTTTTTATTTACAGCTTCCCTAAAATATTTTTCTAACAATCCCTCTCCTCTCCCTCCACTCAATGCCAAGTTCGCAGCAGCCTCACAAAGCATGCGCACTAATTGGAAATACCCCTCAAAAATCAACCGGTATCCTGCGTCCCTGCAGCGCGGGAGGCTCACCTCTGCGTGGCCTGGGTCGCGGCACGAGAACTATCTAACTGTCCGAGCTCTTGATGAAATTCCCAGGACAGAGCAGAAAGGGACCATCAAAACACTCTCATTTTCCAAGTCAGCATTTTATAACTCTTGGTCAAAGACCATTGAAACAATTCTGGAATTTATGTCCCCAATCTATCTATACTTTCACACACCATTTCTTTCGCTGGATGGACTTCTGATCTCCCCACACCCAGGCCTGTCCCTCTATCCTACTGTCCACGTGAGGATTCGCGAATGAAAACTAGGGTCATCATTTGGACACTGAATCAAGTCGAGCCTGAAGCCATCTCTCCTCCCCAGCCTCTGAGGTATGGAAGCCAGTGGATTTCCCCCCAGGGTCACACCTGCCCCTCTAAACATGGTCAGTTTAGAGAACACGATTCCATCCCATACACACACACACACAGAGCACAAACAGGCACACACGCCCAACCCCAAATACACCTGCCTGTAAATCTTTATGGTTTCCTACAGCACTTAGGAGAAATAGCAAAGTCTTTACAATAATCCCCTAGATTGCTGGCAGTCCTACTGGATTTCAATGTGAGTTCAACTTTTGCATAATACCTAAGTGGTATTCATTTTATGCCTGGAAAATTATGCCCCCCAAATCTCAAAACTAATGAGATTATTTTTTAAAATTTCTATACGGCCATGAGATACTAAAAAAGTTTACTTAGACTGGCTTTCAGATATTATAAAAATCCATATTCTTTAACTATTACTACTTCTTATAAATAGCAAATTAAAGAACAGTTGAAAGATAGTGGTGTTTGAATAAACACCACCTATAATAGCCTCACAAATCCTGACCAGTGAGCCCAGGTGTGGTGGCACACGCCTGTCATCCTAGTACTTGGGAGGCTGAGACAGGAGGATCGCAGGTTCAGGGCCAGCCTCAACTACTTAATGAGGCCCTCCGCAACTTAGTGAGACCCTGTTTCAAAATAAAGAATAAAAAATAGGGCTGGGGGTGTAGCTTGGAGGTAGAATGCCCCTGGGTTCAATCCCCAGTACCGCCAAAAAAAAAAAAAATTGGACTGGGGTAAAGCTTGGAGGTAGAATGCCCCAGGGCTCAATTCCCAGTGACAATACAAAAAATTGTCAATAGTCCCTTATATTTATGATCTATCATATCAGTTTAGATGAGGAAAGAGACCCTGAACAGCAATAAGGCGTTTTCCAAGAACCAATAAGCTAGTCTGTTTGTTAGCTTACCCCAGTAAATGTACAGTTTTAGCCTTTGTACTCAGTTTGACTTCAGTCTATGGCATGGAATCAAACTGTGTAATGAAAATCCACATCACAGCGCTGACGCATTAGAGTCCTCCCCGGGGGGCATGCGGGGACATGTCGAATCTACGGCTACTTTACAATACCCCTCGACTTAGACAACCAAGCTCTATGAATTTCCCAAAGCATACTTCGGGTTGGCTCTCAGGCGTGAACCTCAATGACATACGACTGGGAAAAATAAATAAAAGCTGGAAAAGATAAAAAAAGGAGTCATTCCAAGTTACGAACTCACCTCCCCGCCTCAAAAGTGAACCACGTGGTGTCACGTCCATACCGCCGTAGGGCGCTTAGTGGCCAAGAGATGAGCTTGGCTCTGGGATTCTGGATGTCCCAAAGACAGATATACTCATATGTAATCTGCAAGGTACATTCGCCATGTACATCTAAGTTAGGAGATGGCATCAAATACACATTGAATCTCTCTGGGAGAAAAACAGAAGGTTAGTCTAAAATCCCCAGGAACAAGACATCACAGACACTAAAGGAACACAGAAGCATTTAAAAAATAATTCAAGCTCATATTCTAGGATGTGGTTGCATATTCAGGAAGAGAAATGTCTCTCCTAAATGTACAGTTCCAGAAAATGATATATATATATATATATTTTTAAATGCAAGCCCTACTAAATGACACAGTAATGATAGTCTGGCTGTCAACATACGCTAAGTACTATTTATATGAGCGAGGACCATTTTTAGACTTTTGAAATTTGCATATTAAAAAATGTGTATGCGGACAAAAGACTTTTGCAGTGGCACCATTCAAAGACATTTTCTCCCCCTGCCAACTACACATTCATTACACCCACACGTTGGTATTCATAAAACAAGCAGGTGCAAAATGATTGTCTCAGGGTTTATTGACACCAAAGTTACACTGATCAACTTCTAATTTCTGTAACCCGATGAATAAAGCTGTATCCCAAATTATTTGAATAAAAGGCCAGGCTAATGCGTTGCGCTTCACTGATCAACAATTTGGGGGAAATGTCAATGGAGACGTGTGAACTCGTTTTAACAAAAAAGCTTCATTTTTTCCCTGGTCTCCAAGAGGTAAGAGGGGAGAAGGCGAGAGAGCCAAACTCCCCCAGTGAAACTCAGTTTTTCTTTTTATCACAGGCTTACAGAGTTAAGACCGGATCACCACATCATTGACTGTCTCTTGCTAGGAAGGAGAGCACTGGGTTAGGAGTGCTTTGGAAAGTAAGTTGTTATCTGGCAGTTTCGCAAGAGCGGCAAATTTTTCAATCTTCAGAAAACTTTCTTTAGCCAGTGACTGGAAAGGCTCATTTGACCATTTAGGCGACTGCTAAACCTGTCACCAAGATGACGCTCAATAAACTGTTCATCTGGTTACTGCAACCCAGCTTTTATCTCTATTGATAATCTCAGTATTTTTCTGTTATAGTTCTAGAAAATTCATCAACCATAAGGAGTCATAGACTTCAAAATCTTTAAGAAAAATATTATGAACACGGATATTGTTTCGATGGATAAGACATATCCGTTGTTACGGAAGACTGCCAACGACTGGCAAAAGAAGGGAGTACCAGCAGTTTTATGTTAGCGGTGTCTAAATTAATTATTTTACGATATGGCAAGCAGTAGCATTTTTCTAGATGTCAGTTGCACTTAATAAAAGAAAGGTCCAAATTGTGCTCATGAAATGCATTCATGCATCTTACTATTCACATTTTCTAAATAACTTCGAACTCTCAAATATTTACTGCTTTTCAGGAGCTATTATTTTATATATTTATTTATTTATTTATTTATTTATTTATTTATTTATTTATTTTACTGGTACTAGGTACTGGGGATTGAACCCAGGGTCATCCTACCTCCGAACTACACCCTCAGCCTTATTTTATTTTTTATTTGGAAACAGGGTCTCACTAAGTTGCAGAGGGCCTTGCTTATATTGCTGAGGCTGGCCTCGGACATGTGTTCCTCCTGTCTCAGCCTCCCAAGTACTGGGATTACATGTGTGCACCACCACGCCCACCTCAGTGGCTATTATTTTAAATATGGGTTCTAATGGAGCAATTGTTTCTCCCTTGAGAGTTCTGGAACCAAGTAAGAAAGAGTGTTTTAATTAAGCAAGAAGGGAGATCATCACCAATTTATTTGCTTGGAAGTTCTGCCACTCTAACTCCCTCGAGAGTGTGAAAGACAATAGGGCTGGGAGTGACCGTGTTAATTATAATTACTTGAAGTCATGCAAATTAAGATGGTAATGTGCTTTAAAAGGCATAATTAAGTTTCATTATAATCCCTAGTAATTATATACCAGAGCTATTCTTACTCCCATTTGACAGAGAGGAAACTTGGGCTCAGAAAACTGGCAGAGAAAAAGGTAACTCCTAGGCCCAGCCAACTCTCTAATTCAGTTTGTCCTGCTATCAGGATCCTGCTTCACAAATATCAGGATCCTGCTTCACAAATAGAAATAAGGGAAATATAAGTGCCAATCCGAGCATTCTAGAAAATCATCATCGTCATCAGGACCTGTCATGGTTCCTCTCTGTGTTTGGCTCCCAGGCCCGCCTTCCTCTGGGAGGCTCCAGGTTATCCTGACTTAGAGGACCCCAGAAGGAGGAGACGGGATTCGGTGTATGACCCTGGTAAAGGACTTAACCTTTCTGTCGCTCAATTTCCCAACCTACAAAGAGGCTTCTCTGAATTAGCCAGCACTTCTGGGTCTTGGGCAGTAACTCTTTGGTGAAGATGGATCCTAGTAGATACGAGCCTCTAATATCATCCCAGGCCATAAACGTGTCATATAGACACAGTTCCAGTTGGAAGGGAGGACTTTTTTATTTATGAATGATTGGAGTGTGGGCCTAGGGAGAGGGTCAAGACGAACTCACCTCTGCCATGGTCACCACCACTCCAGGTCACCTGGAGCCCCTTCCATCGAGATAAATCCTCAAAGATCAAGTCAGTTGACAATACAGAACCCTAAAATCCAACCTAACCTCTCACAAGGCGAGGCTGGCTGGAGATAATCACAGGCTCGTACTGTAAACCAACACTGATTTTTGCTGAAATGGTCATAAAGATTTGGGTCATTATTATTTTAAATGATGTGTTCCTAAGTTACGTGTTGAGCTCCGAGTGGGCTCAAGTATTTCAGTTAAAAAAAAAGAAGTCACAGATTTTTAAGTGGATTTAAACTAGATGAAATATTTATGAATTTTAAATTCTACTAAAAGCATTGGAAAGCTTTCAATATCATTTCCAGTGAAAAGACAAGACAAAAACCCATTATGCTTTAAAATCTGTACATTGTAAACACAGGCCTAAGAATGTGGACTGGAATCAAACACTAACTAGATGCTACTGTTGGAGCAAGATTTTTAGCTCCCTGAAGGTGCAGTTTCCTCATCTGTAAAATGGGAGACATCATGATATGTATGTCATAGGGCTGCTATAAAAATTAAATAACCTAATACTGGTAAAACATCTTCCACCAAACAGGCATACAGAATAGGATCCTCGGAATTCCTAGCTGACATTATTAAGGTAGACACTTTCACAGTATGTACTGAAAAAAATAGTATGGTTAAATCCACAGCAATGTCAGCACAGGTTATATACTAGGGAAAAGGTTATTTTTTACTTATTGCTTTATATATTTTGGTAATTTAAAATTTTTACATAAGGAAGACGGTCTTGTGTTTCATTCTAGGGGGGCACCACAGTTAAGAAAGAGAAAAAAGGCAAGAATGATCAGTACGTACCACTCTGTTCTCTCTCCACCCCGGTAGCCAGTAGGTCGGGCTCTCCAAGGCTGATGTCATTGATCCGCGTTCCTACACACTCCATCTGGAGGACTTTGCACCATTCATCTGCCTCAAGATCTGTGGAAATGACCAAAAGGTTAACCTGGGTTCTGGTGAGACATAGAACGTTCCCTGAAGAGCTCATGTATTAATGTTCAGAGTTGTTGTGATTAAGTCATGAGGGTTATAACCTCATCAGTAGATAAATCCATTGTAATGGATTTACTGGGTAGTCACCTAGGCAGGTGGGGTGTGGCTGGAGAAGGTGGGTCCCTGGGGGTGTGGTCTTGGGACTGCACTTTTATCTTTGAATCCCCTTGCTTGCTGACTCTTGCTTCCAGCCTCCGTGATGTGAGAGCAGAGCCCTTGCTCTCTCCCTCTCTCTGCTTCCCACTACCATGCCCTGAGCTCTGCAGACCCGGCCTGACATGGACTGAACTCTGGAATCTCCAAAAACTGTGAGCAAATAAATCTTCCTTCCTCTAAGTTGCGTGGTCAGTTATTTTGGATGACGGCAGTGAGAATGTTGACTAAGGTGACCTGTGCGCCCAGCACCCACTCCAAAGCTCAAAGCAAAACCCCCCTGCCTCAGACAAACCTGATTCACAAGCGAAGGTCTTAGAAGTATCATCATTGAAATAAATCCCTATGGCGTGCTTCTTCGTGCTCTTTGGCAACCGAGCTACATTCTTCACATTGTTGAGTTCTGTAACCTGAACAAGGAACAAGTGGAGCATGGTCACATCCCTGCAGGAGCATCTCCAATCTACAACAGCAGAGCCCGGCAAGAAAGCAGCAAGATGCGGTACAGATGAGCACAGCCTCGCAGGACACAGTGACTGTGCATTTGAAAGCAAAGAATTATTTACACAAGTTCAGCATTACTCTTAACACCTAGCAAGGAGGGATTACAAATTACCTTTCCTTATTATATTTTCCAAAGCATATAAAGTAGCCTAGGTGGTCAAATTCACAGAGGCAAAACATTCATTTTTTAGTCTCCCTTTTCTCATTTTGAAACAGGGTCTCACTAAGTTGTTGAAGGCCTCACTAAGTTGTTGATGTTAGCCTCGAACCTGCGATCCTCCTGTCTCAGCTTCCCAAGTACTGAGATTACAGGCATGTGCTTATTATGCCTGGTTTTATTTCTCTTTTTCAAGTGTCCAAAAGTTTCTACCTTATCAATAATAGTTCTCTAGTCTGTCTTTGTCACCATGGACAGCCTTTTTCAGCCAACTGCAAAATCCTCCAAGGACACCATCCCTTGTCCCAGTGTAAGAATCTTAAACACATGGCCCCTGAGGAAGGCAAGGGGAGAAGAGGAGAGCGGTCTAGTTGATCTTAATCATCTCACAGTCAGAGAAGGGGTGTCAGGCGTCCCCCAAGTGTCCCACTGTTGAAGGGTCAAGTCTCACACTCTAGCATAGAGCTCATAGCAAATTTAGTTTCCCAAATATTTTCAATCTTTCTGCCATATTCCTCGCTCCTCCGTGGTCATGGGCCTCTGGTGTAGAGTATAAGAACACTGCAGGGGACTACCTTGTTCCTATCAGCAGGAACCCTGTCCCCATTAGATGCTCTCTGTGTCCTTCGGTCTCCCACAATCCCCTGGCCCCTGAGCGCTTTTGTAGACCCCTCCCCTCCCACAAATCAGTCAGTCCCTTGAGGAAACACAAGGACAATCCTGTCCTATCTCTGCCTCAGTGGAGGGGCGACATATTTGGGTCCTGCCAGAGAGAGGCTGAGGTGGCTTCAGGATAAGTATTTGCAAGACAAATAAGCCTTTCACCATGACAAGTTTAACCTCCCCTTAATGTATCTCCTTTTGTGCCACTGTACAAAAGAATCTGCCTCCCATCAATCTTTGCCAGTGAAGTTGCTGGATCTCTTCTCCCATCTATTACTCTAAATTCAATAAATTCCTGGCTCCCCAAGTAGGTGGGAAGAAAAATCTACCCCTCCAAGCGCCCACCAACCTGATGATTTCGTTTCCCCACTTGCTAACTTCCCCCCGTCCTTCTTGTAGTACAAATGCAAATTTCTTAGCATGGACTGTCATGTGGGGCTGCTCAGAAGCCCGCCACACTAATGATATCTTCAGGGACTGGGCACCACATCTCCTTCTCCAGCTGCTCCAAGTCCCCAGGCCTCACCAGACACAGCCGTTGATGCTGTGTGCTTATTTTATGCCACCGCCACCCCAATACAACGACTATCATTTTGCCACCATGACTTATCGGTCTCTTTACTTCCATTTTGAAGGCCAGAAATTCACATCACAAGCAGCAGATAATCTTTTTAAAATATAAGTTATTTCTTGGTGGGTGAAGTGGCGCACGCCTGTGATCTCAAGTACTTGGGAGGCTGAGACAGGAGGATCATAGGTTCAAAGCCAGCCTCAGTAACTTAGCGAGGCCCTGTTTCCAGGTAAAAAATAAAATAGGGCTGAGAATGTAGCTCAGAGGTAGAAAAAAGATAAAAACCTATACATATATGCATATATGTATGTATATATAGTATTTAAATTAAAATATATAATATATGTATAAATTTATATATATATAAAATAAAAAAGGGCTGAGGGTATAGCTCAGACGTAGAAAAAAGAGAAAGAATTTATACATATATGTATATATGTATGTGTGTGTGTGTGTGTGTGTGTGTGTGTATGGAGAGAGAAAGAGAGTGAGTGTGTGTGTGTGTGTGTGTGTGTGTGTATGGAGAGAGAAAGAGAGTGTGTGTGTGAGTATGTGTGTGTGTGTGTGGCACTGGGGATTGAGCCCAGGGGCATTCTACCTCTGAGCTATACCCCCAGCTCTTTATTATTGTTGTTGTTGTTCTTCTTCTTCTTATTGTTGTTGTTGTTGTTATCATTATTATTATTTTAAATTTGAAACAGTCTTGCTAGTTGCCAAGGGTCTCACTAAGTCACGGAGGCTGGCCTCAAACCTACGATCCTCCTGTCTCAGTCTCCCAAGTACTGGGATTCCAGGTGCGCACCACTGCACCTGGTAAAACGTTAAGTTATTTCTATGCATAAAACATAATACTTCAAAGACTTCCCATTGCACTTGGTGGTCCACCTGACCACCAAGACCCTCTGCGGTCCTCCCTCTCGTTCTGTCACCAGCATCTGTGCTCCCTTCCCGTCCTTCCCGTGCTCTCTGTGTGTCCAGCCAGGCTGGACTTTATTCTATTCTCAGAAGACTCCATGAGTCCCCAGGCATAGCGCCTTCCCTGCTCTCCCTACTTCACTCCCGCACACCCGACTGGCCTCAGATTCTATCCTGGTCCCCCCAGGCCCTACTAGACACCCCACCCCAGTGTCCAGCAGTCTCCGGGCTACGCCATGCAGTGGCATCCCGTGCCGAGCCCTCCCCGGCTCCATGACTGGCTCAGCGCGGGTCCGGCCTCACGAGAGTATCCTGCGAAGTGAGATCAGCCAGTTGCAGAGCCAAGGGTCTCAGGTTTTCTCTCACAGGTGGAAGCCACAGTGAAAACAGGAAACACAGAGGACTTTAGACACACGAGGAAAGAGACCAGCGGGACAGAGGAAGGGGATGGGGGACGGGGAGGGGGGAGGGAAAAGGAGAACCGAGGAAGGAAACAGTTCACATCACGCAGTGTCCACATGTGAAGATACCGACGCCTGTCTCACTAACGCGCACGGGGGGGGGGGCAGAGGGACCCAGGGGGGTCGCACCAAGTGCTGTGTGCGTGCGCGTGCGGACCGCTCCGGATCTCTCTACGATGTGTAACCACAATGCACCAATACAAGTGTATAAAGGGGACACAGAGGGGAGGGAGGGAGGGAGGGAGGGAGGATGAGAGAGAGTGTGTGTGTATGAGAGAGAGTATAAGAGAGAGAAAGAGTGTGTGTATGAGAGAGTATGAGAGAGTGTGTGTGTGTATAAGAGAGAGAGAATGAGTGTGTGTATGAGAGAGAGAATCAGAGAGAGAGGGAGAGAGAAGAAGAAGGAGGAGGAGGAGGAGGAGGAAGGGGAAGAAGAAGAAGGAGAAGAAGGAAAAGAAGAAGGAGGAGAAGAAGGAAAAGGAAGAAGAAGAAGAAGAAGAAGAAGAAGAAGAAGAAGAGGAGGAGGAGGAGGAGGAGGAGGA
>PVJS01049378.1:0-14686 GCA_004027185.1 Glis glis | reverse complement strand
ACTGGCCAAATGACACCCCTTCTTGTTTTTTTTTTTTTTTTGCGGTACTGGGGATTGAACGCAGGGGCGTTCTACCTCCGCGCTACGCACCCGGCCCTATTTTTTATACTTTATTTTGAAACCGGGTCTCACAAAGTTGCGGAGGGCCTCACTAAGTAGAGAGAAAGAGAGAGACAGGGAGAAAGAGAGAGACAGGGAGAAAGAGAGAGAGAGAGAGAGAGAGAGGGAGAGAGAGAGACAGGGAGAGGGAGAGAGAGAGACAGGGAGGGAGGGAAGGAGAGAGAATGCTCGCGCGCGCATGCGCAAGCTGAGGCTGGCCACGAACCTGGATCCTCCGGTCTCTGCCTCCCAAAGTACTCGGATTACAAGTTATTGTCCCTCTTTATCTATCTTCTTGATTCTATGTTTCCATCCCCCGTTTTCTGCATGGTTTTTTTTTTGTTTTGTTACTAGAGACACTGTGAATTTCTGAAGAAGGTTGTCTTAAAACTCCTGGAGCTTTCTTTGCTGGGAAAGAAGGCTTAAGAATTTAAATAATTTTGTTGTTGTTGTTGTTGTTGGGATTATCTATCTATTGCTGAGAGAAGTACATTGAAGTCTCCCAGTGTTATTTTATTGAGGTCTATCTGAGTCTTAATGTAGAGTAGTGTTTGTTTTATCTAAGTAGGTGCACTGACATTTGGGGCATAAAAGTTTACTATCATTATATCTTCTTGTTGGATTGTTCCTTTACCAGGATGAAGTGACCCTCTTTGTCTCTTCTGATAAATTTTGGCTTGAAGCCCACTTTATTGGATATGAGAGTAGTGACTCCTGCCTGTTTCAGTCTCCATTTGCATGGAATAAATTTTTCCATCCTTTCACCTTTAGCCTGTGGATGTCTTTTGCCTGTAAGGTAAGTTTCTTGTAAACTACATATAATTGGATCTTGTTTTTTAATCCATTTTGCCAGTCTATGTCTTTTTATTGGGGAGTTGAGGCCATTTACATTCAGTGTTATTGTAGAGTGGTTTTTTTGTTATTTCCTGCCATTTTGATGTATACCTGCTATTTAATTCAGCTTTAGTTCTTTACTTAGTTACTCTTCTAATGGAATTCATCTCTTCTCTGGTTCTGAAGTTTATTTTTTATTTCTTCTGTGTGTGTGTTATTTCTTTAAGGTATTTTTTGTAGGGCCAATTTATGATCTTCTCCAATTCACACCCATACCTGGCCCCAAGCCAGCATTTTCCAGTGGTTTCCTTGGGCAGATGTAGAAAAATCCTACTCCTTTGCCTCTAGGGAGATAGATTCAAGATGTAATTTACTCTCCAAATCTCCCTACAAGAACCTGTGCTTGCATGGCTTCTTTACCTTCTCTTTCCTGCCTCCCTCTGTCCCTTACTGGTTTCTACTACTGGGAGTACCCCCTTAATAACTTACTCACATTCAAATGCTAGGCCTGTGGGTTGAATTTTGGGAAAATCCAACCTAAAATAATCTCTACATGACTCAGTTTTCTCATTGTTAAAAATTATTAGGTAGATCTTCTTGCATGGTGAATTGAGGATTTTAACACATTGTCTCTCCTCAAAGCAAAGATTAAATTGGACAATATTGTCAATACCAATCATGTCAGGTATGATTGGAGGCAAAATTGCAGCTTTAAGTATCTATAAGAGAAAAGAACATCTCAAATAAAAAATCTAAGTTTCTACCTTAAAAAGTAGAAAAATAAGAACAGGCTAAATCCCAAATAAGCAGAGAGAAAACAAGAATAAAGTTCAGAGTGGAAATCAGTACAGTAAAAATCATAAAAACAAGGGAGAAAAATCAGTGAAACAAAAGTTGGGTTCTTTAAAAGTCAACACAATTAACAACTCTTTATCTACACTGACTAAGAGAAAGAAAGAAATGACATAAATTACCAAAACCTGGAGTGAAAGAGGAGACATCATTACTGACCCTCCAGGATATGAAAACTCTTAAAAAAGGAATTTTATGAAAAACTTTATGCCAGAACATAGACAATCTGTATGAAAAGAATAACTTATTAAAACTGACTCATGAAGAATTAGAAAATTTCAATAGATCTATAACAAGTAAAATAGTTGAATTAGTAATTAAAACTATATTCACATACACACATAGCCAGGCCCATATGGCTTTACTGGTGAAGTCTATCTAATATTTAAAGAAGAAATCTTTCTCAAACTTATCAAAAAGTAGCAGAAAAGTGAACACATCCCAACCCACTTTATAAGACCCTATATCATAAAACCAAAGAAATACATTACAATAAAGGAAAATGGAAGTATTATCATTCATGAATATAGACCCCCAAATATTTAAACAAATATTAGTGATCTGAATCTAGTAACATAAATTATACATCATAAAAATTATCCTAGGTATATAGGTTGCTTTAACACTCAAAAACTAATGAATGTGATGCAGCACATTAATGAAGGATAAATATCACGTAATCATCTCAACAGTTGTAGAAAAAAACTTGATGGAATATAATACATATTTATTATAAGAAATACTTTATAAAATAGGGGTAGAAAGAAATTTTCTCAATCTGATAAAGGCCATCTGAAAAACATGTAAAGCTGATATCTTTCTCAAAGGCAAAAGACTGAATAAAATCAGGATCAAGACAAGGATGTCTGATCAACACTGTACTGGAAATTCTAGCCAGTGAAATAGGGCAAAATTTATTAATTAACTAGCACCCATGCTGCAGATAATATTATCCTTTATGTAGACAATCCTAAGAATTTTCTACATGTGCACACATACATACGCACCCACTCATACCAACTAGAGTACATAATTTCAACAAAATCACAGGATAAAACAACAATATATAAAAGTGAATTATAATTTATCACTAGAAAATGAATTAAGCAAACAATTTTATTCTTAATAACATGAAAAAGAATACTTGGAAATAAATTTAACAAAAGAAATGAAGCCGGCGTGGTGGCGCACGCTTGTAATCCCAGTACTTTGGGAGGCGGAGACCGGAGGATCCGGGTTCGCGGCCAGCCTCAGCTCTCTCATTCTCTCTCTCCCTGTCTCTCTCTCTCTCTCTCTCCTTAGCGAGGCCCTCCGCAACTTTGTGAGACCCGGTTTCAAAATAAAGTATAAAAAATAGGGCCAGGAGCGTAGCGCGGAGGTAGAACGCCCCTGCATTCAATCCCCAGTACCGCAAAAAATAAATAAATAAATAAATAAATAAAGTATAAAAAATAGGGCCGGGGGCGTAGCATGGAGGTAGAACGCCCCTGCGTTCAATCCCCGGTACCACAAAAAAAATAAAAAAAGAAATGAAATACTTATACCCTGAAAAGTAAGAAATTGAAGAAGATATCAATAAATAGAAAGACATTCCATGTTCATGGATTGGAATAGCCAATATTGTTGATGATTCTCTCCAAATTTACCTACAGATTTTGTGCAATCCCTATCAGAATCATATAAGACTTTGCAAAAATTAGTATGTTTATCCTAAAATGTATATGGACATGTAAAGGCTTATAATAGACAAAACAATTTTAAAAAATAAAAACTAAGTTGTAAGACTTACAGTTTCTAAGTTTTTAAATTATGAAAATCAATAGTTATATCTTGGCAGAAGGATAGACATATATAGACCAATAAAAAAGAATTGTGATTCCTGAAATAAACTCCTATGTTTATGATCTATTGATTCCTGACAGAGTTACCAAGACAATTTAATAGTAGCATGATATTCCTTTCAGCAAATGTGCTGGGTCAATAAAATATCCACATGCAAAAATCTAAATTTAAATTTAAAGTATACATAAGAACTAACAGAAAATGGATCATAGTCCTAACTGTAACAGCTAATACTATAAAACTTCTAAGAGAAAATCTTCATTACCTTGGATTGGGAAAAATGTATACAGATACAACATCAAAAGTATGCTCTGAGCCGGGCGTGGTGGCGCACGCTTGTAATCCCAGTACTTTGGGAGGCGGAGACCGGAGGATCTGGGTTCGCGGCCAGCCTCAGCTCTCTCGCTCTCTCTCTGTCCTTGTCTCTGTCTCTGTCTCTCTCTCTCTCTCTCTCTCTCTCTCTCCTTAGTGAGGCTCTCCACAACTTTGTGAGACCCGGTTTCAAAATAAAGTATAAAAAATAGGGCCGGGGGCGTAGCGCGGAGGTAGAACGCCCTTGCGTTCAATCCCCGGTACTGCAAAAAAAAAAAAAAAAAAAAAAGTATGCTCTGTTAGTGGGAAAAAAGATAAACTGATATAATTATATTTTAATGGGCTTCAAAAACACTATTGAAAACATAAGTCACATGCTGAAAAAATATTTCCAAATCATATGTATGATAAGGCTTATATCTAACAGATATAATGACCATTACAACTCAGTGGTTGATAAGAAGGCAAACAACCCAGTTAAAAAGTAGCAAAATATTTGACTAGCTAGTTCATCAAAGATGAAATACAAATGGCTAATAAGCTAATGAAAAGATGGTCAAAACCACTAACCACTAGGGAAATGTAAATTAAAATAACAATAAGAAGGCCAGGCGTGGTGGCTCACACTTGTAATCCCAGTACTTGGGAGGCGGAGACCAGAGGATCCGGGTTCGCAGCCAGCCTCAGCTACTTAGTGAGGCCCTCCACAACTTCGTGAGACCCAGTTTCAAAATAAAGTATAAAAATAGGGCCGGGGGTGTAGCTCGGAGGTAGAATGCCCCTGGGTTCTATCCCCGGTACCGCAAAAAAAAAAAAAAAATAACAATAAGAAACCAGTACACATACCCACTAGAATGTCTATCAGGCAAAATAGACAACAACACGAGTAGACAAGAATGGGCAAACTAGAACATTGCTCTAGGGAAGGTAACATGGTATAGTCACATTGGAAAACCATCTCACAGTTCCTAAAAAAGGCAAACCTGCCTCTAATCCCAGTACTTGGGAGGCTGAGATGGGAAGATCACAAGTTTGAAGCCAGCCTCAGCAACTTAGCAAGACTCTCAGAAACTTAGTGAGATCCTGCTTCAAAATAAAAAATAAAATAGGGCTGGTGGTGTAGCTCAGAGGTAGAACGTCCCTGGATTCAATCCTCAGCACCACACATACACAAAAAGGGGCAAACATAAAACTACCATTCACCCAGCCATTCTACTCTCAGGTATCTACCCCAAAGAAATGACGACATACATCAGTACAAAGAAATATATAGCCATACCTATTGGCATTATTTACAAGAGCGAAAATATGAAAAGAACATAAATACCCAACAACGAGGGAATGAATAAACAGTATGTGGTACAGTATATCTATACAATGGGATATCGTTCAGCAATGAATGAAACAAGCTACTGCTATATCCTACATGAATGAAGCTAGAAAACATGCTATATACGTGAAGCCAGATGCAGAAGACTGTATTGTATGATTCCATTCATATGAAATGTCCAGAAGAGGCAAATCTGTAGGGACAGAAATCAGATTAGTGATTGCCTGGGACTGGGGTAGGGCTGGGAATCAACTGCATATGGGCATAGGATTTTATGGTGTGATAGGGATGATCTAAAATGGCATCACGGTGATGGTTGCATGACTGTAAATTTACGGAAAGTCACTGAATTTTACATTTAAAATAGGCAAGTTTTATGGCATATAAATTACACCTCAATAAAGCTGTTACAGAAATGAGAGAAATGGACTGAATAATCTTGAATTTTCTTTCTGCCTTCAAAAGTTTACCCTTTAGCCTTCAACGATGCACAAATTTCAATACAAAAATGCTATGATAAATTATTGGTAATATTAGAAAAGATGGGCAGAGAAACAAATGTGAGTTTTGTAATCCCCAGCCTAATCTAGCTTTGCAATTTCACTCCCCACATTAAAGGTCACTCAGAACTACAGAGCTGAAATTTACAATGATATGTCTTAGTTAGCCAACCTTTATTTCAAGGCTCTGGGAATTCTGGTTTTTATTCACTATTTGCTCAGTCAAAATAGCTCTCAGAGGACAGTAGGAAATAGGAGGTATCTGTGAACACGTGCATGTCTTTGATTGATGTCTGACTAGCTGCGTGACCTATTGCCCCATCTGCCTGTCTTCTCTACACTTATTCATCAGATATTTATTGAGTGACTATTGTATAGCAGGTACAAATTTGAGTGCAACTTGGCTTCTCAGGACTGGGAGCTTAGAAGCAAGATAGGGGAGACAGATATTAACTGTTTCCAACAATCCAATGAAACGAGGGCAGAAAGAAGAGCTCTGCCCAGGGAGGATTCTGAGAAGAAGGGAGCCCACAGTGCAGTATGGGGCCTAAATGAGATGATGTGCCTGCCAAGTACTCTCTAGAAAGTGCTCTATACAAGTTGGCTGAAGCCACATACAATTGCTGCCGACATTAACACAGTACTACTGAATGAGACCACAAAGAGCCATCTTGTGTTCCATTTGGACCCTTCTCCTGTGATTGAATTGCACTTGATAAATTTAACAAGAAGTGGATTTTGTGTAGATGTTTGAAGGAAGAAAAATATGTTGAATACAGGAGCCATGACGATTCAATTGAAGAATTCATGTAAATTTTCCTTACTTTCAGATGATGGCTAGAGCTTCCTATCCTCTTCTCCAATATTTGCAAGTATAACTAGCTTTTATTGAGGGTGTACTGCACTTGAGATATATATTTTAAATAAAAATGCACAAGGGCTGAGCATGGTGGTGCATGCCTGTAATCCCAGTACTTGGGAGGCTGATAGAGGAGGATCTCAGGTTTGAGGCCAGCCTCAGCAACTTAGCGAGACCCTGTTTCAAAATAATTAAAAAAATAATAAAAGGGCTGGGGGTGTAGCTTGGAGGTAGAATACTCCTGGGTTCAATCCCCAGTACCAATAAACAAACAAACAAACAAAAAATAAATAAACAATTAAATAAATAAATAAATAATCAAATAAATAAATAAATAAATGCAGAAGCCCTGGCAATGTCCCTCAACCATTGCTCCTCTCCCTTTCATAATACTGCATCTAGTCCATTAGCAACTCCTGTGGCTCCAACTTCAATATATCCAGAGCCTGATAACTCCTCATCATCTTTATAGCTACAACACTGGACCAAGCCCTGATTACCTCTCAACTGGATGTTTGCAATAGCTTTCCATTGGCCTCCCTACTTCTACTTCTGTCCCCAACAATTTACTCTCAAAACAGTGGTCAGAGTAACTATTTAAAAACATGACTTGGGTCATGACACTCCTGTCTAAACTCCTCCTCTGGCTCCCACCTTACTTAAGGGCAGCATTTCTGAAATGTGTACAAGGCCCATGCTTATGAACTCGGTGACCTCACTTTTTAGATTTTTCTCCAGTTACACTGGCAGCTGCTGTCCCTGGGACACCCTAGACATGCTCCCACTTCAAGGTCTTTGCACTTGCTATCCCCTATACCTGAAATCCTCTTCCTTATTGCAATTCCCTGCTTCATTTTTCTATGTATCATTTATCATCATCTGGCATACCTAAGAGGTTAAGTCCCTGTAAGAAAGTACCATAAACACAGCACAGGGAAACCTTCCTTTGGGAAAAAGGAACTGGATAAATGCAGAGCCTATTAGGTGATATTTGGGTGAATGACCTTGATTTAATGACCTTTGCTAAAGCATTAGTGAACTACAAAGCAAGGGGGAGGTTGTATTTCTGGCTCTACCACTTCCTCTGTCTGCTAAGCTGAGCCAGTCATTTTACTTGCATCTAAAATGGGATAATTTTGACCAATGCAGTAAGACACAGAACAGAAGAGATACACATCTTAGAGAGAAAAGTAATTCATCATCATTTGTAGATAATATGACTGTGACCTAATATATTGAAGGGAATCAACTGAAAGACTTCTAAAATTAATAAAAGAATCCAGTAAAGTGGTTTGATATGAGATAGAGATAAATAAACTGCACGCCATGAAAAACAAGCTAGAAGATGTAATGGAAAAATCCTTTTAGAATAGACTCCTTTAAGAACAGCTAAAGATAACATAAATAAGAAATGTACAAGACTGACATTAGAAGAAAAAACATCTACTGAATGATATAAAGGTGTATCTACAGCTTCTAGCCCAGGGATTAGCAGAGTGGGTGTTAAATAATTGTGCTGAACTGAAGATGAATAAATGGATAGACATGCTGAAGTTCTGGATGAAAGCATGGCGCATTGTAAAGATGTCAATTCTGGCCACATTGACGTAGTGTTTTCTTTTGGGCAAAAACCAAGTTGTATAAAGTATGGGCCAGTTAGGTGATATTTGGGAACCTTAAAAATGTGGATAACTTTAAGTTGGCAATTCGAATAATATTTGTTTCTTTAAAATAGGAAATAGAGTTAAGAACTTTTTTCTGAACAAAGTTCTAGATATTAAAGCATATTATGAAGTTGTAATAATTAGGCCATGGGTACTACAATATGAGTTAAATAAAAAGGAGACAGAGGTATGTGTATGGTGTGTGTGCATGTGTGTCTAACAGAGAGAAAGAAACAATTTTATGTCTAGAAATACAAACAACACAAATTAATAAAAAAGTTTTATGAATAAATAATATTGTGGAAGTTTCATATTTACGAGTAAAAAACACAAAACTTAAGACCTGATCACTAATGAAGAACTGCATTATATTTCAACAGCTCAGAATCTAATTTATTGATTGAAAATGTTCAGGATGTCCATGCCAACCAAAAGCAATCTGTGATTCTTGATTTGGTCCTGGATTGAATTTTGAAAATCCTTTAAATGACAATTGTTTGGAATAATTGGGGAAGTGTGAATATGAGCTGTACATTAGATGCTAGTTTTCTATCAATTTAGAATACTCTGAGTCTGATGATTGTATTGTGGCTATGTAAGAGGCTGATCTTCTCCTTAGCAGATACAACTAAAGGTTTTCCAGGGTCGCAGAACGGTTCAGCAACCATTTGAGAGACAAGAGAGAGTAAACACAGCAAAATATTTACAACTGGTAGAACTGAGGGAAGGATATAGGGATGCTTGTTGTACCATTCTTGAACATCCTGTAGGTTTCAAATAAAAAAAAGATAATCTTGGGTGGAGAAACCTTTTTAAGCATGACAATAGAAGTCACAAAATACAAAAGACAGCTATAGCCATATGTAAACATGAAATGTCTAAACACAAGAATAATAGATAAAAACAAATTATTAAAGCTACCCTAGAAAATGTGAGAAGGAAAAATATATACATATTGGTACTGGGGATTGAACTCAGGGGCATTCTAACTCTTAGCTACACTCCCAGCCCTATTTTATTGTTATTTTTGAAACAGGGTCTCATTAGGTTGATGAGAGTCCTACTACTTGCTGAGGCTGTCCTCGAACCTGTGATTCTCCTGTCTCAGTCTCTCAAGAACTGGGATTATAAGCATGCACGCCTAGCTCAGAAACAAAATTTTAATATTTAAGAGATCATAGTAAATATGGAGAATTAAAATGACAATGGACACCCATGAAAATCAATATATCATCTGAATAAGTAAAGATATAAACTATATACTCTCTACATTGTGAGACAGAACTAGAAATTATTAAACCAAAATTCAAAACAAATAAAAACTTCCAACTGGGGAAAATAAGAGCTTTCAGAAGTAATTCTATCAAATAGGAAATCAAAACCACAATTTCATACTCTTTAGAAACTATCAGGATGAGAACAATTATGTTTAATGCTTCTGGGATAGGAGTAAACCTGTTTTTGGCATCTGAAAAGCCTTTGTTATTAAACAAAAAAGAATGACAAAAAATAATTAAGCATTCTATAAAAAGAAAATTAGAATAAACAATACTAGAGCCAGATGGCTTTCCCAATGAGTTCTTTCAATCTTTCAGGAACTGATAATTCCCATGTTATATAAACAATTATATAAGACAGAAAAAGAGGGAAAGCATTGGAAATTGTTGCAAATTATTCCTTTAGTATACTATTAAATTGGTTCCCCATAAGCAGGTCATTTACCCCAGGTATACAAGATAGATTTAGTAATAGAAAAATCTCAAAAAGTAGCTCATAAGTCAAATTAGAAAACCAATACAATTATATGAGTAGATACTAAAAAGGCATTTGATGAAATTAATCTGTGTGTGTGTGTGTGTGTGTGTGTGTGTATGTGTGTGTGTGTGTGTGTGTGTGTGTTTGTGTGTGTGTGTCTGGTACTGGGGATTGAACCCAGAGGCAGTCTACCTCTGAGCTATACCCCCAGACCTTTTTAAATGTTTGTTTTGTTTTGAAACAGGGTCTCACTAGGTTGCTGAAAGTCTCGCTAAGTTGCTGAGGCTGGACTCAAACCTGTGATCCTCCTGTCTCAGCCTCCCAAGTACTGGGATTACAAGCGTGTGCTGCCATGCCCGGATAAACCCATTTTCTATTGTAAAAGAGTGATAAAGATAAACTTCAGAATGGAAGTAATTTTTCTTATTATGTTTTAAGTATATCTGTTTCAAATCCACAACATCATACAAAAGAGAAATCTGCTGGCGGTCTAGTCATTGATGTTAGAAGTGAAACAAAAAAGGTTAACTACCAATATTATTTGGCAACATTTCCCAGAAAGCTTCCCCCAGTGCAATGAAACATAAAACCCAAATAAGAGCCATTGCCACTGGAATAAGAGGACACAAAATTATCATTATTCATAGATGATGTGATTATTAGCTGGTAAACCAAGATAATAAAATTTAATTAAAGAAACTCACAAGAGGTTGCAGTAAATGGGATGGTTAACACACACACACACACACAAACACACACACACACATATACACATGCAAACACTTTCCCTAAATACCAGCAAAAACCAGTTATTAAACACAGTGGGGGAAATATAGCAGAAGACAGCTCAAGCTTAGTATTTGTAAGAAACAATTTCCCCCTCATCTGTGGGAGCTAGATAGAATGGGACTTAGAAGGGACTTAGAAGGGAAGAAGAAGAAATCTTTAGATGAACAAAGAAGGTGACCTAACTGAGGGAGTTGGGAGGGGAGTGGAGGGAAACACACTATAGCACATGATGTACATACACAAACCTATAAAATTCAATCACTATCCGGAGCATGAAAGGGAGGGAAGGGTGGGATTGGAGGGAGGGCTAAATGTGCAATGTGTGCATGTATGATGCTGATACCCTGACATATATCAAAATGTATAATTACAATGCACCAATAAATGAACATAAAAAAGAAGATAACACTGGTGTACTATATTATCATCAGAATTTTGCAACCAATGAATAGAAATAATAGAAAGAAGTAATAGAAAACAGGCTCATCACATGAAAAGGACCCTTTGCCCCAGTTTATCACCAGAATTCTCAACAGAATCCTTTCACACCAAGAGAATGTGAGGTGATATTTAAAGCACTGGAATTAAAGGTAAAAACTTCCCACTGTGTATGTTATACGTGTCAAGGCTTAAGAAATAAAGGAAGAGCCGGGCGTGGTGGCGCACACTTGTAATCCCAGTACTCTGGGAGGCGGAGACCGGAGGATCCGGGTTCGCGGCCAGCCTCAGTGGTCTCTATCTCTCTCCCCGTCTCTCTCTCTCTCTACTTAGTGAGGCCCTCCTCAACTTTGTGAGACCCAGTTTCAAAATAAAGTATAAAAAAAATAGGGCTGGGGGTGTAGCGTGGAGGTAGAACGCCCCTGCGTTCCATCCCCGGCAACCGCAAAAAAAAAAAAGAAATAAAGGAAGATAAAGATATTACCAGATGGAACAAAATAGTTGTCAGTCTTCATTACCACTAGAACTGCCTTACAGCAGATGCTATATGGATTTCCTCAAGTTAAAGAAAGAATGCTAACAATGTGAAAACATGAAAGTATAAAATTTCCTGTCAATGTGAAAATATAGTAAAATTCAGAATACACTGATACAGGGAAGGTGGTGCATAAATAACTACTATCTGTAGTATTAAGGTGAAAAGGCAGAAGTATTAAAACAACTATGCATATAGTCATTCATTAATAGATACATGAGATATAAAAGATCTTTGTATCAAAAACTTTGGCATCAATTACAATGTGGAGGGAGGAGAATTTCCAAGTTATCAACTTAAAATAGACACATCACCATAAGTATGATGTAAGCTTCATGATAACCACAACAGATATGCCTGCAGTAGACTCACAAAAAATATAAGGGAGAAGATCAAAACCTACCATGACAAAAAATAATCCAATCACAAAAGGACGATAGCAAGAAAAATGGAACAATGGATATACAAACAGTGGGAAAATAACAGTGTCAGTAATGAGTCCATACCACTCACTAATTAAGTGTATATGGATTATATTCTCCAATCAAAAGACATAATATGGCCGGTGGATTAAAAAGTCAGATTCAACTATGTACTGTCTACAAGAGAATCACTTCAGTTATAAAAGTACACATAGATTGATTGAAACTGGATTGAAACAATATTACATGAAAATGACAAAGAGAAGAGAGTAGGAATTGCTTTCCAATAACAGAAAAATAGACTTTAAGCTGGAAATAGTCACAGGAGACACAGAAGTTCATTGTATAACAAAGGGGTCTTTCATTAAAAAGATGTAGCCATTGTAAATATATATGCAACCAACACTGGAACACCTACATGTATAATTCAAATATTAACAGAACTAAAGGGAGAAATAGACCAAAATAAATACTAGTAAAGGAACATTAATATTTCACTGTCAGCAAGAGATACATAATATAGATAGAAAAACAATAATGAAATAGCAAACTATAGACTCAATGGACATGAATACACACACAGAACATTCCAACATCAGAAGAAAAGAAGTCTTAATAAATGTAAGAAGATTGAAATTATATCACATATCTATTCTGTCCACAACAGTATAAAGTACTAGTAATAAGGGATTTCAGAAAATTCAAAAATACACTCCTGAACAATGAGCCCCCAAAGAAATCAAAAGTGAAGTAAATGGATTATGTTTTCACTAAAATGGCAGAGTAGAAACAATCAGCCTTCACTCTCCCTCACAGGAACCCAGTTACAACTGTTTTGCGGCAATATTACACACAGAATATTTCAGAAATTAAAACTGAGATGCCACAGAGTAGTGGAAAGCTGTGGTTAGGAGTGTTTCATAGGAATAATGAGTGTCTCTGACTCTCCCCTCCCCCAGTCAAATGCTCTGTGTGGAGAAGTCCCTCCAGTCTAACAGTTCCTAGATTTAAAGAAGTGAGATCAGGGCAGCAGAAGACCTCCCCACCATTCTGGATTCATTGCTGGAAAAATGTTTGTAGGGCTAGAGCTCTTGAAGCCAGCTAAAGTAAAAAAAAAAAAAAGTGGAGGTGGGGCTAGTGATAGCTGGTGCATGGCACTCTGATGTCTTTCCATTTCAGTCAGGGGAAGCAGAAAATCTGAAAGGCTCTATATCAATGAGTCATAATGCAGGAAACCTGCTCTACTCATCCTTTGGGAGGGATTCCCATGCTGGCTTTTTCTATGCTGCCTGAGTATATCTTTGGGGTCCTCTTCAGGAACATTTAGATCTGACATTTTGCCAAATTCAAATTCTTTGCAAGATCTAGAGCTAACCTGGGCTTGGCATGCCATCTAGTGCCAAAAGGAAGCATAGACCCCAGATTAAGGGAATTCAGCAATCTGCACAAATTAGACAAGACATAACCTTTAAAAGACAGACAGAGGGAAGTGACAAAATGGCTGAATGGAAGTGCTTAGTGCTCACCTCCTCCTCCATGAAGAAGAACCAGAATAAATGAATGGGTGCATTTCTAGGTGAGTAGCAATGGAACTCATCAAGGGAGAGATGAGAATCCTTTAAGACCCAAAGATCTGGGATAGCGGCATAGAAGATGGAATAAGGTATGCTGACAATCACCACCCCAGTTGCCTGGATGGAAGGACACCACACTGCAGGGGAAAGGTGAAGGAAAGAGTTCTAGTAGACCCTTGCATTTTGTAGGCAGGAAACCTTGCTTCCTTTTCCAATTTGGTGAGTTACTAAATATAAAAATAATATAATACCTTACTATATGTTGTTTACAGGAAATTGACTTACACTCTAAAGACACACATAGACTGAAAGAAAATGGATGGAATAAGACACTTCATAGAAATGGAAGCCAAAAGAAAGAAGTAGCTATACTAATATCATATAAAATAAGCTTTAAATAAACAGCTTTACAAAGAGACAGCAAAGATCATCATATAATAATAAAGAGTTTTATTTACCTAGAGTAAATAACAATTCTAAATATAGATGTACCCAAAATCAGAGGACCAAATATATGAAGAAAGTATTAACAGACCTAAAGGGGAAAATAGTCCAGGTTTATCCCAAATGTACTGTTCATGTATTTTTTTCAGAAAATAGAAAGATAATCTATCCCCAACAAGCCTTTCCCTGAGTCTGGGATAGGCCCTGATGCCTTGTATGCAATTGCTGGTCTGTGCTCAGGCATTGCAGGATTTTATCAACTTTGGGCAGAGTCATCATGGATGGGCAAGCTCCAGGCTTCTCCTATACTTTGATTATTGGTATCAATAACACCAAGGTATATCACATTATGAGCCCACCAACACTAGCACAATACTGAGGTAGAATCAAGGTCCACACTACTGTGTGTAACCCATTGCTCGGGTGGACTTGTGGCC
>PVJS01049377.1:0-14686 GCA_004027185.1 Glis glis | reverse complement strand
TGTGTTTGGGGGGCACAAGGGAGAGCAATGAATGGGAACAACTCACATTTTGCCTGACTCCTTTGATATTAGTGTGTGTCCTGTGATCATATGAATCATGATAAAATTTTAAAATGTTATGTCTTAAAATTCAATTACATCTGACTAAGCAACTGAAGAGAATGTGACTGAGTCACAGACATAGAACTCATAAGTCAAACCACCCCCTGTCTAACCTTTCAAGGTAACTAGGTAAGCTATTGCCACGCAGTCCCCGTGATATCAGCCTAGCTTAGTTTCCTGCACTTACGCCCCCACCATTTGATGTTTTCTTTCTTTATTCCATCTTGTATATCATCTATCTCTGAACACTAGAAAATGAGCTTCTTGAGAGCAAGAGTGTTGTGGTCTCACCCATTCCTCTGTGCCCCAGCTTCTAGAATACTGCTCAGCACAAGCAGGTGCTCAATAAATAATTGAGAGTTGGGCATGGTGGTGCACACCTGTAATTCCAATACTTGGGAGGCAAAAGGAGGAGCAAAAATTCAAGACCAGCCTCAGAAACTTAGTGAGTCCCTCAGCAACTTAGTAAGACCCTGTTTTGACATAAAAAATAAAGAGTTGGGGGTGTAGTCCGGAGATAGAACAACCCTGGGTTCAATCCCCAGTATAAATACATAAACAATTGAGGCTTAAATGGAGGCTTGCAGTGATGGGGCATCTGCTGAAGCTAATCACTGGCTGGAGAGGTGGGTGATGTGGGGACTTCTCAACTTCCAGGCAGCACTACATACCCACAATAACCCACACAGGCAAGATCTCTGGGGAGAGGAGGCAGAGGAGGTCCTGGGGCTAGAGGCACAGAACAGGTAGTAACCAATCAAGTTTCTTCCTCATTGTTGACATCTGTATCTCATGCTGTATCATCCCTAAAGTAAAGGGGGACAGTAAAACACCATATCCATGAATGCCCCCTTTCTGTTCTCAAAAACCTAGCCAGCTAAGGGAACAATGAGAACAAGCCTGGGCTGGGAATTGCAGATCCATATTATCCTGAAGGCCACTGCCTTTCTCTCATGCACACTGGGGACTAGAGCAAGCTAGTGTTACCTGTAGAAAGCTATGTTCTAGCATGTGCACCAGGATAGCTACTCCTCGGGATGCTGGTCATACAAGTCAACCAAGCAAACTAATGCTGGTGATGTCACTGTTCCTGCAGCCTCACACAGAAAACCCCTCTCTCAGGGGGAATGGGCGCAGAATAGAGGAGGGTGTAACAATTTGGATTTAGAATGTCTAAACCCTAGACCTCAAGGAAACCAGGCAGCCAAGGTTGCCAAGGAGGGGTCCCTGGGGGTGTGGCCTTGGGGATTGTATAAGGTCCCTCCTTCCCTTGTTCCCTTCTTGTTTCCAGCCTCCGTGATGTGAGAGCAGAGCCTTGCTCTCTCCCTCTCCCTGCTTCTTGCTGCCATGCCTGAGCTCTCTCTGTGAACCCAGCCTGGCATGGACTGAGCCTCTGAACTCTCCCAAGGTGTGAGGAACTTTCCTCTATGTTGTGTGGTCAGTTGTTTTGGATTACAGCAGTGAGAATGTTGACTGAGACGGGAGGGCCCTGTGGAAGGGTTACATGTCACTTGACTGAGACGGGAGAGCCCTGTGGAAGGGTTACATGTCACTTGACTGAGACGGAAGGGCCCTGTGAAAGGGTTACATGTCACTCGTCCAGCCAGCTGCCACTGGACAAAATGCTGTGAGGAAGAGGAGGCGCTGCTTGGAGAAGCACCCAGGGACAGAGGTGCTTCCATCAGCCTGTCGCCACTGAAATCTTGGAGCAGTCGCTGATCTTTCATCAGCATCCCCCGATAAATCTCGCAAGCTATCTTGAGCTCTGCCTCCAGGCACTTTCTCTGGCCTTTCCACAACCTACCCCACTGCCCCAGCCCAACTGGGCTGTGGATGTGACTCAGTCCTGGGCCATCTCTCCCTTCTTTTTATTGAGGTAAAATTCACCTAATGTAAAATTAACTATTTAAATTGTACAATTTGGTGTACATTTATAATGTTGGGCAACCACCACCTCCATCCAGTTCCAAAACATTTTTGTCACCCTAAGAGGAAATCTTATACCCATTAAGTAGTTGATGTGTATTCTCCAAACCTTTTATCATCCTCTGGAATCATTAATTTCCTTTCTGTCTCCAGAGAGTTACCAATTCTGAGTGTTTTATATAAATAGAATCATGCAACAAGTGACCCCTTGTGTCTGGCTTCTTTCACTAAGCATAATGTTTTTGAGGTTCATTCATGTTGTAGCGTGTATCAGAATGTCATGCCTTTTTTAGGCTGAGTAATGTTCCATTGTATAGATATACCACATTTTGTTTATGTGTTCATTAGTTAAGGGACATTTGGTTGTTACTCCCTTTTGGCTAATGTGAATAGTGCTGCCAGAAGCGATTGTGTACAGGCCTGTGTTGGAGTCCTTATTTCACTTCTTTTGAATGTATAGCTAGGAGTAGAATTGCTGACTACCCATTTTTTATGTCTGCTCCTTTTACCAATGTGTTTCTTTGGGCACCAGTGACTCTATCTGTCAGTGGGCTCCCAGATAAAAATTCAGTAACTTCTTTTAAACTAAACATTTGTGAAAGCAATTAAGGTTACTACTTAAGGACACACCACTTTGCCAAAGCTGAAGACGTTGGCGTCTGAGCCAGGCGTGGTGGCACACCGTGTAATCCCACCACTTGGGAGGCTGAGACAGGAGGATTGCAGCTCTAAGGCCAGCCTCAACAACTTAGCAAGGACCTTAGTAACTTTAGTGAGACCCTGTTTCAAAATAAAAAATAAAATAGGGCTGGGAGTATAGCTCAGAGGTAGAGCACCCCTGGGATCAATCCTCAGCACCTGCCCCCCCAAAAAAAAGGAAAAAGAAAAATTATAAGTTGGCTTCTGGAGGAGATGTGAGAGGGAGGGGACCCAAACACTTCCCTGTTTCTCCTCTCTGCACAGTCAGGATCTTCTCCACGAAGCGGTTTGGCAGAGGGTGAGCACTGAGGGGGCGATCACACACATGGTTGGCTCTCTGTATCTGCAGGTTCTGCACCTGCAGATTCAAATGACCATGGATCGAAAATATTTGGAAACAATAATTGCATCTATAGTGAATATGTACAGTTTTTTCTTGTCATTATTCTCTAAGCAATACAATGTAACAACTATTTACCTAGCATTCACCTTGTATTAGGTATTATAAGTAATCTAGAGATGATTTAAAGCAAAGAGGAGGATATGTGTACGTTATATGCAAATACTACACCATTTTATATAAGGATCTGAACATCCATGGATTTAGATATTTGTGGGGTATCCTGGAACCAATTCTCCACGAGGGACAACTGTACAGAGATTTAAGTACTTCTGTGAAACTGTTACTAAAGGGCAAGTGAGCAGTCTCCCTTCTTTTAGTATTCCCTGTGGGAAGTCTTTCAGCTGTGCAATTTAGTTAGTTTATATTAGTTACCATGTAAGCATTATCTAGAACAAATTTTTAAAAATATAGAAAAACTGGAAAAAATACAAAGGATTTGACAGTAACTAAGCTCAAGGTGGATTCTGAGTTAAGCCCACTACCCCCACTGTGAGGATGTGGGTTGGAGTTGAAGGCTCTCTGCTTTCCACAGTGCAAATGCCCCGTGGACTGGATTTGGAAACGTTTCACTGTGGCAGTTTTAAGACATTAAGTCACTGCTGGCTTTGATTAGTACTCATTCTAAGAAATAAATGCTGTTTCAAACAACAAATGTTCCCAAAATCTCTTTCAGCAAACTGTTCTATTTTGGGCAAGTTAAGCATGTGTGCCTGACTATATATGTTAGTGGGAAGAACCTGTGGCTAAGAATGAGACAAGAAATACTCATTAGAAGCGATGTGCATAGGGACAATGTATTAAAAATACATAGGCAGGCACTCGGGTCTTCTTGTTTCCCACCTTGACCTTGTAATTCAACTCAGGAGCATCACCCCTGAGCCCGAGGGTCTCTGCAAGAGCAAGGCTTCTCACTCCCTCGGCTTCGCCTCCCTCCCAGCTGCTGTGAACTCTCAGCAGCCCACCCAGCTGCCTCCTCTCTCTGCCCACCCCAGCCACCTCTGACTCCGATTTTCCACTGTCGAGGTCACTGGCAGCAGAGCAATTAAACAGAGGTGGAATGGCTGAGATATTTAAGTTTCGGTCCATAAATCTTGGTGGGAATCTTACAGGGACCTTGTTTTAATTTTCATCCAGAATCCCAAGGTGAAGAGGAACAACCCTTTGGGAGCCAGCTTGCTATTTTGATTTCAAACTCTCCCCTTCATCAATCTTACAAAGTGTTTTCACTGGTGATGATATTCACAAGAAAGCTGAATTTGCGTCTTGGAGTTTTGTGCATATTTTAGTAATGAACACAGAGGAAAAATTGCAAGGAGGCATCTAGAATTTTAGTGTCTAAAATTAAAAAAGAAATCTAAACAAAGCTTCTCTTCTCTCATCTCCACAAAAGCACTGTTCCTTTCACACCTACTAGTTTATTACATACCTGCAGTTACCTGACTTTGCAGAATGTTGTCTTCTCCCAAGCCTTGTGATTATTATTATAACCCGTATTTCACATGACAAAGTTGAGGATTGGCCAGAAATAGAACGCAGTGGTCAATGGCGTGGGCTGAGGAGTAGGCAGAGCTGGGATTGAATCCTGGCCCCACCCTATCAAGTCGCTTCATCTCTCAGTTTCCACATCTGCAGAATGAAACTAGAGAAACCTTAGTGACTAGGTCTTATAGTTGCCGAGAAGATTCGGTGAGTTTGGGTGTGTGTTTAACATATCAAGGAACATTAAAGAGGGTCCTTCTGCATGCTCGCTCTCTCTCCAGTGACAGGTTTTGAGTCCCTTGGCTTCTGTCCTTAGAGTGGGCTCCATCTGCTAAAGTCCATTACCATGAGGCTACAAAATTGAGCTCATCCCACCATCCACACCTGTAAGCCGTTTAATTGGAAATTTTTCATAAAACTCAGTTTTCTGTTTGCTAGTATGATGATAAGATTTGTCTCAATCTCTTAGGAACATCATGTGAATAAAGACCATTATAAGCACAGTGCCTAGACATGATACTTAGTGGATCTTATCAAACTCTATAATCATTATTAACGTAGTGTTTCAAGTTTATTTTTATTTTTACTACCATGTAACCTTTCAAATCTATACTAGTTTCCTTGCCTTTTAATTCTTATCAAAGAAAAAAACATAGTTCCTTATTTTTCATAACAATTTACAAAAACAATTATTCTTTAGCCATATCAATTTATTTTCTATTTCAGATTCAGCTACCAACATCTGTGCCACGTATGTTGCAACCCATGCACCAGAGGGAAAGCACCCTGGGATTGCATCAGGAGACCTATGTTTCTAATCCCCAATCCATGACAATTAACCATGTGACCTTGGGAAAATCATTTGAACTTTCTGTGTCTCCATTTCTTCCTCTGTTAAATGGAAGGATTGAACTAAAGTCTCTTTCAATGATAAGCTTACATGTATAAAATCTCTCTGTGTATATATATACGTGTGTGTGTGTGTGTGTGTGTGTGTGTGTGTGTGTGTATCATCTCTCCATAGTAACTATTTTTATGATTTTAAACCACTTTGTAATTTGCTCAGTTAAACCTTTTTTCAGGTTTTCCTATGAGATAACGCACAGAGTTCTGCAGAGTTAATAGCAGAGACAGAATTAGAAAGTACAGACCTTGGTCTTCAGTGTCTGGCTTGGCTCAGATATCATCCTTGCTTAATCCTCTGAGCAAATCTACCAAAGAACTCACTGGACCTGTGGGGTTGCTCAGGGTGTGGGGGAGGTGTGCTCCCTTTTTCTTACTTCTCAAGGGTGCTCTTGCCATTCTTTAATCCAAATGTCTCTGTGTTACTTTGCTTCAGATACTTTTCAAAAATAGCTCAAAACTTCTCAAAAATAGTTTCAGTGGTTCTTTTTGTGTAGGATGGGGCAACTAAATTCTGTCTGGTTTGCAGCAGTATGACATTTAATACCTTTAGTACCTTTCAAATGCTTAAGTTTGGAAACTACAATGTATTTTCCCATGTGACCAAGATCAATATGTGGAGGTCTACTTCTTCATGCTGCCAGTCTTGACAATTCTGTTTACCGAGTGGGGAATGATAATGATAATCATGATGATACAGCACGTACTGAGAATGGGACTAAACATGTCCCTGATAGCACCATCGTATTAATGCCCCCACTTAATAGAAAAGGATGCTGAGGCGCTGGGCGTGGTGGCGCACACTTGTAATCCCAGTACTTTGGGAGGCAGAGACTGGAGGATCTGGGTTCGCGGCCAGCCTCAGCGCTCTCTCTCTCTCTCTCTCTCCCTGTCTCTTTCTCTCTCTCTCTACTTAGTGAGGCCTTCCGCAACTTCGTGAGACCCGGTTTCAAAATAAAGTATAAAAAATAGGTCCGGGGGTGTAGCGCGGAGGTAGAACGCCCCTGGGTTCAATCCCCGGTACCGCAAAAAAAAAAAAAAAATAAGAAAAGGACACTGAGGCTCGCAGAAGTTCAGTGACTTGTCCAAGGTCACGCAGCCCATGAGTGGTGGGGTAGCATGGGAATCCAGTGGGTCTGTACCAGCTGGTGCACTATCCTCATGCTGCGACTATCTCTGGTTGGATACTGAGATTTTTCACCCTGTATCATGTGGTCTGTTGTTATGGAGAGTGCCAAATGGTGAAAAGCAGAAAGTAAATAATGTGTGTGGGAAAGTTAGGCTGGACCATCCCTGAGCACTGAATAAAATACAAGTGAGAATGAGTGTGACAGCTACACAAGGGAGGCCAGGGAGGGAGACAGGTGACATCAGGACAGACTCTAGAGGAGCCCCACGCCTTCAAGATGAGCACCCCTTAGCCCTCGAGGGAACCCTGGGGCACAACGACCCCAGATTATGTGAGGTAAGACTTGGCCACTCATCTCACATATGACCACAACAAGTCTCTCCTTGCTTTGGGAATCCTCCCATTCAGCTGGGGGAAAACGTCTACTGGAAATGGCCAGACAGATTTTTCCTCTACCAACCCCAGTGAATGTGAGAATAAGTGCAGAGGGCAGAGAGTCGGGGGTCAGGTAGACACCCTTCCTGTGTAGTTGAGAGACCGAGAGAGAATTGCTTTACCTTCATGTGTCTGTTTTTGCCTCACTTGAATGCAGGTAATAACACCTGTCTCAGAGGGATAGCTTGAGTGTTAGTGTTTGGATGAAGAGAAAGTCCCCGACTTATGAGGGTTCAACTTAGGATTTTTCAACTTTATGATGGTACAAAAGCATACCTATGGCACCATTGTTTTTCACCTTCAGTACAGTTTTCAATAAATTACATGAGATATTCAATACTTTATTATAAAATAGGCTTTGCATTAGATGATTTTGCCCAACTGTAGGCTAGTGTAAGTGTTCTGAGAATGTTTAAGGTAGATGAAGCTAAGCTGTGATGTTTGGTAGTTTAGGTGTAGTAAATGCATTTTTGACTTAACAGTATTTCCCACTTTCAATGGGTTCATCAGAATGTAGCCCCATCATTCAGTCAAGAAACCCCTGTAATATGTTTAGCACTGAACCTATAGGAGATCACAAATACATGGTAGATTTTGCTGTTGACAATAGATGAGAAGAGATCCTGGGGTTGTGGAAAGAAATGCTCCCAGTCAGCTGGAGGGCCCCTCCTAGGACTGATGGGAAGGAGCTTTCCATTGAGAAGGGCAGGAGCAAAAGGAGGACTGATATGGTGCGGGGGAGGTTGATGAACTTGACAGCCTCCCCTTCATCCCTTGTTCCCCAAATCTGAGTTGCTCTGGCATAACAGGTCATGGGTGCTGTGGGGCCAAGAAGACCCTGCCAAAGTGGAAAATTGAAAACCTCTTGGGGATTAGTGTCTTTTCACTCTTGTATATTTTCCTGTATTGCTTCTGTTCTTTAGAAAAATCCAAAATAAAATGTAAAAATTCACATCTTGGACCTCCTTACGGTAGATGCAATCTAGATTTATACCTAAGCTGAGTACAGCATGAACCTACCTGTTTTGCTCAAATTAAAATAATTTCTGGGGGTGTTTTAGAACTTGAGCTCACTCTCAGAAGATCCTGCTTTGGAGTAGTGTCGTTTACCATCCAAACACAGACTTTTCCTGAAGTAGAGCAGCAGTAATGTGGGGTGGCAGACAAGGACTGGCTCAACTAATAGCCTTTCTCTAATGAGCGCTCTCAGAATGTCTTGGCCAATTGGGAGATGATGAGTTCTATCAAAGCATTCTGTATTCTTTGTTGGTGTCTGACCTTCCCCGGGGTGGGGATTGTGCTGGCTTCACAGCCTGCTAGAAGTAGATGAACACTCTTCACCTCCAGGGCAGACATTTAGATGCCTAACAATGCCCAGCTTGGTGAGCATGCACCTCGCTGCTGGCAACTCAACCTAGAGTACAAGGGAAGGGAGCTTTGAAAGCCACTGGCAGACAACCAAGACGTCTAATGGTGACCAAGGCACTTGTGGCCTCTCCTAACTTCACGCATCGCTGCTGGTAGGACAAAGTATGGATTGAGGCCCTTGGGGCAGAGCAAGTGGGCTTGTTGGGAAAGTGCCATTTCCTGGGTCTCATTTCAGAGAACTGATTCAGTCCTTGTGACCTTCTTATTGCTTTTCTTATAGTGTTGAATTAAAGGCGTCATCTCCTCTCAACTTAAGAGTTAAAATTTAAGAGTCTGTGCTAAGACTCAGTAAGAAGTGAGGTGATGGCAGCGTGGCCCGGTTGATTAAATCGCCCCCAGAACTCTCCCACTAGCACCAGAAAGGGATTTTTGCCCAACTCAGGGTGCGGTGTGAGTCGCTGTGAGTCACGGACCACATAACCTCATAGAATCCCTCCTCTGTCGATTGCATTACTGATGAGCAGGAAAGGTGTTTGCCTGAGGGCCTGTTTCTCTCTCAACAGAGATTATATCCAGTTCCCCATCATTCCAGAGAAAGAAATGCAGTCATCGTGTGAATAATCAAGTGGCAAGTAATTAAAAAATGTATGTGCTCTTTGCTTTCAAACATTGAGTACTTTTTTTCAGAGGGGGTGAGAGCAGGTATAAGAATTCCTAAATTATGCTTGCCTTTCCAATATTAAAAATATTTTAGTATGAAGCCAGGTGTGGTGGTGCAGGGCTGTAATCCCAGTACTTGGGAGGCTGAGACAGATGGCTCACAGGGTCAAGACCAGCCTCAGCAACATAGTGAGATCCTCAGCAACAAAGACCCTGTTTCAAAAAAACAAAAATGTGCTGGGGGATGCAGTTCAGTGTAGAATGCCCCTGGGTTCAATCCCCAGTACCATGATATATATGATATAGATATAGATATAGATATATAGATATATGGATGAGCCTTCAGAGCAAGTCAAGTGGCCCCAGGGGAGGATTTAAGAACACCTTAGGTGACTAAGGGAGGCTGATTGTGTGTGAAGTTACTTCTGGAAATCTCCCAAGCAGTCATAGCAAGATCTTTCAATAAACGGGGTGGACGTTTTTGTTTCATCCCACCCACCATCTTTCCCTCCTGTATGGTAGGAGAGCCACTCTTCCCTGGGCAGGACCCTTAGCATGGCAGTCAGGGCCTGCTGTCCCTGCCCCATACCATCTGTCACACGAGTGGTTCCGGGTTCTGCACTGGCCCAAGGCAGGCCAAACAGGATCATCCAAGGGCTTTTTCTGCTGGCAGGGCTAATCGGCAAAGCCTTCCAGAGCAGAGTGTACCAGATATAACCCCCAGGAAGCTGGATGCTCTGGAGTGGAATTCCTGGAGGAGGCCAGCCTCTCCAACAAGTGGTCTGAAGCGGGAGTGAGGTTAGCAGGTGTGAGGAACAGAAAGAGGGTGGGTAGAGCTGCAGTGGAGTGGATGAGGGAGAAACCAGATAAGGGAGGCTGTCAGGGAAGCTGAGGCAGAATCCTGCCAGAGTAAGGAGCATGGTGTGGTGCAGGAGCAAAAGCAGGGGCAGGCGGTAAGGAGATGATGGCAGGAGCCCAACCGCAAGATAAAAGGGCCTGGGTGGGGTGGTAGGAGTACAGGTGGGGGGTGGGATTGGAGGTAAGTTTTGAGATGCAGGTGACAGGACCTAGATTAGGTGCTGGTGGAAGGGGTAAGAGGAAGGAGGTTTCAAAAGAAACAGCAATCAAAGAGAACTCTTAGAGGCAAGAGTAGGAAGCAGTCTCTTGGGGATGGGGGGCAAGATCATCTTGCTTTGGCCATATGAAGTATGGAATAACCATCAAGCACTTAAGTGGTCATGTTCAATGAGAATTTGGTGCTTCAGTGTGGAATTCCTGCAGTTCAAGCCTGGTGACACAGATCTGGCATCAGGAACTTCCAGGTGGCACCTGAAGCCCTGAGACTGGATGGAATTGCTTTGAGGGGGGATGTGGAGGAGGGAAAGAAGGGTCTGGTCTTATGGAAGGAGCAGGAGTAGTCATCAAAGGTGGCTGAGAAGGAGAGACCAAGGAGGAAGAGGAAGGAGGGCAAGATGCTGTCCTGGAGGGAAGAGAGGAGGGGTTTCCTGTGAGGGAGATAGGAGCGTGTTGGGCACTGCATATGTGCCATGCAAGATCAGCGCAGAGGAACCGCTGCTGGATTTTGCCACGTGCAGATCCCTGGTGACCTAGACCAAGGCGAGGGCAGCTGGGGATGGTCTGAGACAGAAAACCAGTCGAAGAGGTTGAGGAGACACAATGAGTTAAGGAGGTTGGCACAGATTTCAGGCCACCCTCCCCCAAAATGTTATGTTATCTTCTTGAATTGACATAATCATGATGCGAGGGAGGCGCTGTTCTCCCCACACTGAACGACAAGACGATGGACGCTTCAGACCATAAGGTCAGTGGGGGCTGGAGGTGGCTTTTGACTCAGCGTGTGAGCTCTTAACCAACTTTACTCATGCCATGGCTGCGTGGGGGAAGGATTAGCCATATAGGGACATTGCTGGAGGGAGAGAGAAAACAAGTTGGGGCCATTTCTCTTCAGAATGGCAGTAACCAGGGCCGTCTGAGGCTGCGTCTTCCCACCCCCACAGCCCCTCCGCGGAGATGAATTCATTCCTGTCAGTTCAGGAATCAACTGTGCCATTGCTCTTTCAGTCCTTCCCTTAGTAATTCCAAATTCAGCCTATTTATCATCTCCTTATCCTAAACAAACTGCCCCCAGAGTCTTAAAAGAACAATAGCCACGTTCCAGAGGATCCGATTTTGTCTGTGGAATACAGACACCCCCAGCAAAGGGCTTGAGACAGCCTAGCAGGGAGAGTCATTGAAACTGGAAGTGGCCTGTTTTATATATAACCTTGCAATAACAACACTAAATCTTACCAATGCCACACTTTCCATCTAAGCTATCTCAAAAGAAAGAGAGCCAGTCAGAGAGGTGCCCAAGGAGCACGAGTTGTGGGGCAGGGACTTGCATGTTACTCTAGAGGGAACTACAGCTCATTCTTTCTCTGTCTAAAGGGCTTCATGGAAAACATGAGCTTTATTCTTCTTTTGCAAGAGATGAACTCAATAACCATGTCAGAGAAGTCTCATCTTGGGGTGAATTTTCTTAAATGTTATAAAACAATCTGCAGACTCGATGTCTTGTTTCAGACATATTTTTCCTCCTAAGCATGATGTCCTTTTTTGAAGCCTAAATTTACATGGAACACCAAAACGTTTATGTCAGTATGAGAAGCATGTTGCCATCCCCACCTAAATCAAGGGAGCCCTGGTAGTTTTTATAAGTTTATGCACAAAATCCAGTGCTGTTCCCTCTGGATGTAAATGAAGGGCCATTTGTAGAGAGTGCAGCTTCGCATACAAGGCCAGCACCTGAAGATGTGCAGGGAAGCTCAGACACTCTGAGCACATAATAGAGGGGTGCAGGGTGCCCCAAGTGGCAAGGCCTATGACCAGTCTTCCAGGGGAAAGGCTGCTCCTGAAGGTGCGAAGTCTGCTAAGGGGACAAATGGCCTCCTTTGACAGGAAGCCATGTGATTTCCCATAGGAAGTCCTAACTGGTGTTCTCTTTGGCAAGGCTATTTCCCAACCTTCCTCCCAAACAGCTCTCCCTATCAGGAAGTGGAGCTGTGAGGGTAGGCTCCTGGGTAGGCTCAGCACCCTCTCAGCCTCCACCTGAGAGCTCAGAGCGGCACCTCTGAGGGCAGGTGTCAGAACCTCTCCCTCCTTGTTTGTTGAAGTGGTTGGGCAGCCGGGCCCAGAGCGAGTCTTCCTGAGGGTAAAGGCAGGGTCTCTTCTGGAGAGAAAGGGAGGTGGGGAAGGGGTGACAGCCTGAGGAGCCCCCTCTCTGTAGGGGGAAGGAGTTGGAAGGGCAAAGTATAGGAGAACACCTGAGCTAGAAAGGGGGCCAGCCATTTTCCTGCCCCTGGCCCACCCTGAGACCTACTTGGCCCTTTGGACTTTCGTAAAGTCCCTAGACTGTGGTTCTGCTCGTGTGAGCTGGAGAAGCTGGAGAGGTCAGCTGCCCAGGGAAGGCACACTGTCTTTGGGAGGCCTCTGCAGGAGGCGGTGCTGTGTAGCCTCCGTTCTGCCCTTCCCACCACAGGGATCATAAGTGCTTGCCACTCAGCTATAACGGCAAGGACACTGGGATTAAGGAGGGCCCTGGGCCCCTCTGGGTAAACATGGAGGGGCTCCAGTTGAACTGTAGGTGAGATGCTTCCAGCCTCTCTCGGGTAGCCTGGGGGCTCTAGAATGATCCCAGGCAGCAATGCTCAGAGCTAGAGTCAGCCACAGGAGGAGGGTAGACAGCAAGGGAAGGCCAGGCTCTGGGTCGGGCTGCCAGAAGGTGAGTCCCAGCTTTGCTACCATGGCTCGGTGATCTTGGGCAAGGTCTTTGGCCTCTGTGGGCTTCTTCCGTCCTTAGTAAGCAAGGCAGAGAACCATGTTAGAGTTGGTGAGGATTAAATGAGTTTAAACATGTGCCCTTCTAAGAGGGCCAGGCAGGAGCAGGCAGCATCGTGTTGACTATTGTCTTGATGCTGCAAAGCAAGTGAGCTGCGAAACAGATCTTTATACCTAGTGGGGGGTTCTACCACAGTTCTCACCTCCTGCTTTGTCTCCTACTGTGTCCCCCCAAAGAACCGTGGGAAATCCCCAGAGCTCTGTGAAGCATAGGTTAAAAAGAAGCTACACTAGATGATCTTTTGTGTCCCTTCTGCGTTAAAGGGCCCATGTGATCAAAAATTCTTTCATAAAGTGGCTTAGCTGTGGCAAATGCTTGTAATCCCAGTATTTGGGAGGCTGAGACAGAAGGATCACAGGTTTGAGGCCAGCATGCATTAACTTACCAAGATCCTGTTTCAAAATAAAAAGGGATGGGGGTGTAGCTCACAGGTAGTATGTCCCTGGGTTCAATTACTAGTACCACACAAAACTAAAAAATAAATAAATTAACAGCGGGGTGTGGTGGCACACGCTTGTAATCCCAATACTTGGGAGGCTGAGATAGGAGGATCGCAGGTTCATGGCCAGCCTCAGCTACTTAGTGAGGCCCTCCACAATTTAGCGAGACCCTGTTTCAAAATAAAGAATAAAAAATAGGACTGAAGGTGTAGCTCGGAGGTAGAATGCCCCTGGGTTCAATCCCCGGTACTGCAAAAAATAAAAATAAAATAAAATAAAAATAAATAAATTAATTAACCACCCACTGAAGGGAAGCGTATCATTTGGGTCCCTCATCATAAAAGCCACAGTCAACAACAAGACCTGAGCCAACAGTGTTTTCAAAGCTTTCCCGGGTCCCTAATGAGTCCCCTCCTATGCCCTGAAACACTCCGGACTCCCCAAATGCTCTTTTTCTGGCCTCCATGATGTGAGATCAGAGTCCCTCCACTCTTGCTCTCTCTCTCTGCTTCCCTCCACCATGTCCTGAGCTCCACAGACTTCACCAAGCCTAACATGAACTGAAACTTCTGACACCTCCAAAATTATAAGCAAATTCCTCCTTCCTCTAAGTTGTGGTCATCAAGTATGTGGAGTCACAGCAGTGAAGATGCTGAATGAAACCCACCACCTTTCCAATGAAGCTATGCAATCCGTTCAAAATGACAACCTCCTCTCCCGCAAAGGGAAGTAATAGCAAGTGGGAACCCAGCCAGGATTCCCCTTCACACTGGTTGCTTCTCCTACCTTCTAGGAGTCTGTAGTGATCCTCTTTGTTTCCAAGAATATTTAAATACCACCCACACCCACCAGCATTAACATAAGTGGGTTTAGAGCCTCCATTTCAAAACTCACTTAACAGGTTGTTAGGGCTGACTCTGAAGTTAACATGCCTGCCCCCAGGAGCAGAGCCATAGTGTCTCCTTAGTGATAAAGGTTCTGAATTCCAGTGGTTCTCAGAGCCCGGGGCTGCATATAGCTGTCCCTCAGTATCCACAGCAGCTTGGTTCCAATACTCCTCCCAGATACCAAACACTGATGCTCAAGTCCTTTACAGAAAGGGGAGGCGGAGACCGGAGGATCCGGGTTTGCGGCCAGCCTCAGCTCTCTTGCTCTCTCTCTCCCTGTCTCTCTCTCTCTCCCCCCCCCGTCTCTCTCTCTCTCTCTCTCTCTACTTAGTGAGGCCCTCTGCAACTTCATGAGAC
>PVJS01049376.1:0-14686 GCA_004027185.1 Glis glis | reverse complement strand
TGAAGATTCAGACAAAGATACACAAACTCACTCTCTCTCTCTCTCTCTCTCTCTCTCTCTCAATGCTTTTTTTTTTGCGGTACTGGGATTGAACCCAGGGACATTCTACCTCTGAGCTACACGTCCAGCCCTATTTTTTATTCTTTATCTTGAAACAGGGTCTCACTAAGTAGCTGAGGCTGGCCGTGAACCTGCGATCCTCCTATCTCAGCCTCCCAAGTACTGGGATTACAAGCGTGCACAACCACGCCCGGCATCTCAGTGCTTTTTAATGAAAGAATTTTAATGAAAGCATTACTTAAAAATGTGAAAAATTAGAAATGTCTAACCATACAATAATTTAATATAAATTTGAATATAAATTGAATTTATAGCTGGGCATGGTGACGCACATCTGTAATTTTAGTTCTTGAGAGGCTGAGACTGGAGGATCACAGTTTCGAGGACAGCCTCAGTAACTTAATGAGGCCCTCCACAACTTAGTGAGACCCTGTTTCAAAATAAAAAATAAAATAGGGCTGGAGGTGTAGCTCAGAGGCAGAATGCCCCTGGGTTCAATCCCCAGCAAGCTCCCCCCCCCCATTTAGCTAAATAACAACCCATAGAATTTTCTTCAATAATGGAATAGGTTAGTTTTGAAAAATATGTAATACCATGGATTTGTGTTTACAGTACAATCTTAATTTTAAAACGGCATACTATTCTGTCTTGGTTTATTTTATTTTCTTCCTCCCTATAATACACACACACTGTGGTGAGTCAGGTCTGACAGTGTAGCAAGTCTCATGTGATCTGCTTCCCCACACAACCCTATTGATAGTGCTAACGATTGGTGAGTTTTTTCCATGCCTTATTCCATACTAACAAAAACGGATGCACATATGTGCAACAAAATCTTAATTTCTGTTTCTTTTAGTATATTTTTAAAAAGCACTGCCCAGTGCCTATGAGGCTGAATCAGAAGAATTGCAGGTTTGAGGTCAGCCAAAGCAACTCAGTGAGACCCAATTTCAAAATAAAAATAAAAAATTAAAAGGGCTCTGGGTGTAGCTCAGAGGTAGAATCCACCTGGGTAAAAAGAAGAAAAAAAAAGTACTTGATACAAGCTACATTACCTCTGAGAAAAAGATTAAGAAATTTTTTTCTCTACTTTTTTATATTTTCCAAAATTTATATATAAGCCATACTTTTTAAAACCCCAAAAGTACTGAGTGAAAAAGTACTGAAAACTGGGTATTTTTAATATATGATGGACACGAAATAAACATGCTTTTGGAGGGGTGTCAGTACTGGAAATGGAACCCAGGGACGTAGCATGTCGGGTATGAGCTCTACCACTGAGCTATATCCCCAAACTAGGACCCAGAAATGCATGACTAGAAAATGCTAGATACCAATGATTTAAGAAAAGAAACAACAGTGACTATCAGTGGATATAGTAGCCACCAAGGCTGGCTTTCATTTTTGTCAGCACTTGACGTCTCTGATTCTTTGGAGTGCTCATGCCTCTCAGGGTGCAGAGGGACCATGGGCAACCGATGGAATAGCGACAATATCACAGATCAGCGATTTAAATTTTTATTGTTCTATTAAAAGAACAAATATGAACTGAAGAGGATGGAGATAGGTCAGATCCCTACCCCCTTGATACACCTAGTTATCTATCATCCGAGGTCAGTCGTTCATATCCTTGGCTGCACACACAAACCATCAGGGACCTTTTAAACATACAATTCCCTGGACCCCATCTGCAGTGATCCTGACTTAATGGGACTGGGTCAGGGTGAGGGAATATGGCAGAAGTTCCCCAGGTGAGTGTAATGTGCAGCCAGGGTTGAGAACTGCTGTCCTAAGCCCAGGGAGTTAAGTGTTCTGGAAAAGGAAACAATAGTAACACTATGCAAATTGATAATCTCAAGGTTTTGTAAGATTCTCATTCAATATTTATTTACTCATCCAAACAATCAGTCATGCATTCAGAAAACAATTAAGTAGACATACACATTTACAATACTAAATGCTTTCAAAGGAAAAGTATGTTTCCAGAATGTTCTAGCTAAGACAATAATAAGCGAATGGGTACCATTTGGAAAAGTGTACATTAAGAGTTCATATATGACTGATTTCTTACTTAACACTGTTAACCAGAATCAATTAATTTTACTGTCCTTCGAACAAAATTTATTTGTACTTTTCTTGGCATTATGATTCTTCCCATCTGACTCATGCCTGCATGCCTTCCTGTCTGTCGACCTTCCTTCCCTCCCTCCCTCCCTTCCTTTTCTTTCTTTCTTTCTTGGATTGAACTTAGGGACATTCTACCTCCAAGCTACACACCCCCAGCTCTATTTTTTATTCTTTATTTTGAAACAGGGTCTTACTAAGTTGCAGAGGGCCTCACTGAGTAGCTGAGACTGGCCACGAATTTGCAATCCTTCTGTCTCAGCCTCCCAAGTACTAGGATTACAAGCATGACCCACCAATGCCCGGCTACCCCCAGCCCTTTTTATAGTTTATTTTGAAGTAGGGTCTTGCTAAATTGCTTAGGCTGTCCTCAAATCTGAGATCTTCTTGTCTCAGAATCCCAAGTCCTGGGATTACATGTGTGTACCACCATGCCCTCCTTCTTATGTGTGCATTTGAAGGCAACTAATTTCTTGGTGTCTCTCTCGGTGACTAATAAAGATTTTGCATTTAGTAGGTGCTTAATAAAAGTGTGGAATATAAAGACTGCACAAACACAGAAACTCCTATACTACTTTCTTGGTTCACAGTTCCTAAGTGTTTTTTTTTCTTTTGGTAGCTGAACAACTTAACTTGTAATAACTTAGTAGTCAGTTGAAAAAAAAAAGTACGTATTTGCTAATTACTTAACGGGATGCCTGTGTCTGTTAGGCACTGCACAACTTTGCTGACCTTGTAATAAGACTGAACACTGCCACCCTTGTTTCCTGATCACAATTTGTTTTAGTGCTGGGTTGTGTTTCCTTTCTATCAGAGCAGTCAGTCATTGAAAACCCAACTTTACAAATGTCACTGAATCGAGTGTGGTATGACTGAATGTGGAGTCCAACAGGTGCTAGTATCCACTGTGCTTGCATGGAAAATTTAAAATTACCTTCTGGCACCCCTTTGCTTTGCTGTGTCATATTGACAACTTGGAGCATAGTTTGCCAACTGTGGCCTCATATCTCAGGCTTTTGATGTTTGTTTGTTTTAGGGACAATTCAGGGTTTATTTACTAAAATTTGTCCATGTGATTCACTTTAGATATTCAGTCGCCAAGCTTCTGCAATACATTCTGAGAACCCTGGCCACACCATTTCTTTTCAGCATTGAGATGTGGGACCACTAAAAATAGGTACTTAAAAAAAAGCACTTAGCTAGATTTAAAAGGCACTGTGCTAACAGGTATTTTGCAAGTACCGTATTCTTTGATTCGTGACCAACATTTCTTTTTAACATTAATGTTTGTAAAACATTAAATGTGTTTGAAATTTGCATACAGGTTACACCATTGATAAAGAAACCATCTCTACTGCAGGATGGAGAGAACTGGGGTTGGAGATGCCTGCCTTTGGGCAATGCTGGGCAGTCTTCTTGGCGGGGGTGGGGGGTGGGGGGTGGGGTGTTGGTCGTCCCAGTTAGAGCAGACAGTCCCACTGCAAAGCTCGCTCTGCAGAAACAGGTTAATGGGGATTCCGGTAATGAGTTCTCTCCTCTTCCAGGTCCCCTGCTTCAGAGCTGTGCAGCTCAAAACAGTAATCACACTTTACAATTATTTGCTGTTTAGGGATATTGCATCCTCTTTCAGAAACTTTGAGGGAAATTTTGGGAGAGGGGATAATATTTGGGGGAATTTTTCTATTTTAGATGCTAAATCCTTTTCAGGATATTAATTATATAAATAGCAATCAGTTGATTCTCCTTTTGGCCTAGCGATGCTATGGTCCTCTCTAGTCTTTTATCCATCAATTATACTAAATTGGGAACACTTAAGGACATGGTGTCATTATGTTGCAAAGCAGACTGGAGTACTCTATCCCATTCAAGTAATTCACACTTAATTCATCCCCAAGGGGGCCTTGTACCCTAGCTAATGATGTAACCAGATTTGCATTGTTCCATTCATGAGAGGGAGCATTCGGTAATTGTTGATTCCCCAAAGGTCTTTTTGTCTTTCCCGCATATACTATCATCAATATATTTGAAACACCTAGGGGACAAACGTGTACTAGTCAAAGACTCCTGGTGGATGCCTCCTTTCAAGTAGCAATTTATTAAGAAACACGAGTCTAGCAGCTTTCCCCCTCCCCCATCTGTATTACTTGTTTTCATTTTTATTGCCAGCTTCAAATTTGGCTCTATTATTTTTCCAATTAATTAAAGTTGTGTAATAGACAATTTATGAAACTTTTTTCATGTTTGTTTTTCTAAGGAAAAGCAACCAGCATTGCCCAAATCATGTGTTTTGAAGTCCTTTCTCAACATCACAAGAATATCTTTGTTGAAATTGCTGAAAGAAGTGGTAAAGAATCAAAGAATTGCGCTTTGCTTAAAGTATCCTTCTTACAATGTTCTGTGCACAGAAATGGTTGTTTACACATTTTTCCTTGTTCCACCCTATACTTAAGGCTTATCTGTCTCATTTCACATATTTGTACCCTTCTTTGCAGTTTTTCTTATTGGTACTGGGGATTAAACCCAGGGGCATGCTACCTCTAAGCTATACCTCCTGCCCTATTTATTTTGAAACAGGGTCTCACTAAGTTGCTGAGGCTGGCCTTGAACCTGCGATCCCCTGTTTCAGCCTCCCCAAGTACTGGGGTTACATGGATGTGCCACCACACCTGGCTTTCCTTGCAGTTATTAAATGGTCTGAGCCAGTGATCCTACCTTGTGATACCAGAGTAAGGAATCCATTTAATAATTATTTAATTATTTAATTAATTATTCAGTTTTTCATTCATTTAAAAATAAGCATTAGCTGGGCGTGGTAGCACATGCTTGTAATCCCAGTACTTGGGAGGCGAAGACCGGAGGATCTGGGTTCGCAGCCAGTCTCAGCTACTTAGTGAGGCCCTCCGCAACTTGGTGAGACCGGGTTTCAAAATAACAAAGTATAAAAAATAGGGCCGGGGGTGTTGCTCAGAGGTAGAATGCCCCTGGGTTCAATCCCCGGTACCGCAAAAAAAAAATTAAAAATAAATAAATAAATAAAAATAAGCATGGATATTTGAGAATATAGCAGTAAATGAAAGGAAAGCCCATGACCTTAGAAGTTCACTTTCTAGTGGGGGAGACAGAAAATGAACATAATGAGTAAATTATATGTGTGCTAAGAAGGTAGGGTGGAAAAGATTATGGAAAAAAATAAGTCAGGGTGTGAGAATAGTGTTAACACAGCAGGTCTGACTGCTCAGTTTTTGCCCACCAGGCAGACCTGGAACCATGATTGCCCTTGACCAGCTTCTGGGAACGTGGCCCTTGAAATGTTCTTACGTTACTGACTGATGATGTTTTATTCGTCTGCAACAATGGGCATGTTGTGCCAGCTTGTCAAGACTCCTTGTTTAGCAAACTCATGATACACACCTAGTATAATGCTGGGGTCCTGGGTTTCTGCTGCCATGACTGGTTACATAATAGGGCTGTGTCCACATGACCAGCGCCCCTCCGAAGCCTTGGGCCCTAAGGCGTGGTTGGCCTTCCCTCCACAGAAACACTTTGCTTGTGTCCCTGTAGCTCCTGGCTAGAGATAACATATGGTCTGCGATGCCAGAAGGGGAAAGACTCAGAATCCTGTGCTGACCTCTGTGGACTTGGCCTTGCACAGCTTTTTCCTGCTTTTTTGTTCTTTATTTGTCCTTTGCTGTAATAAACCCGAGCTGTGGATATGACCTGTCATTGAATCATGAGAGTCTCTTTGGTGAATCATGGAACTTGAAGGTGGTCTAGAACCTGTGAAACACAGAAGGGGTTGGGAGGATAGGAGTCATGAGAAATATTATTTTAACAAAGACTGTGAGGAAATGGGATGAGCCATTTGGATATTTAGGTGAAGAGAATTCTAGAATGAAGGAACAGCCTGTATAAAGACTCGGGGGGGGCATGCCTGGCACGTTCAAGGAAGTTTAAAGAGAATATAGTAGGTCAGAATGAGTGAGCGTGAAGAAGGGGCAATGAGCCCAGAGAAGCAGTGGGGGACATCATGGACCAGGGACACTCATTCTTGAGGGCAGAGGACGGTGTCAGTTAGCACAGGCTTGCTGAATGCATTGCTAAATTCCATCTTCCCTCTCATGAGCAATACCTGCTTCTTGTGTTTTCTAAGTTCACTTATTTCTACCTTTTGCAGAGTTTTCACATACTCTTAACTTAACTGTGCTGTCTTCAGTCTTTTGAAATCTTTACTTCAGAGAAATGTCTCACTTTTGTCTTCTTTTCCTCGGTGATGCCAAATACCGCCCTGCTCCTAGGAGATCACTCGGTTTGAGTGGAGCTCTCTCAGTTCCAAGGAAGAGGAAAGCCAACTCCCCTGCCCCCTGACACACACACACACACACACACACACACACACACACACACACACACCTTCCCACCCTGGAAAACGCCCCAGTGCAGAGGTGATGTCTGAGCTGTGTTTTAAGGATAAGTATCAGTGGCTGAATTCCCAAGTGTCAGGGGCTACACCATTCACTCCTCTCCCACACTCCTTCAAAACTCAATTCCAATTTGGTCCCCAAGAAGGAGCCCTAACCTTGCTCTGAGTTAGGGGCCCAATACTTCGATGGCAGCCATGACCAATGCTTTTCCAAACACTTAAATGAACAAAGCAGTCTTGAACATTTCCCCATGGGCTGTAGGTTGCTCTACACCTCATGCCTTCACATGTAGCGTACCTGATAAACCTGGGCCCATGCCTTTTTGAGTAGGTGATTTTGTAAGGGATTCTAAGGCAAGATGAAATATTAGGAAGAAAAGAAACAAAGACGATAAATGCCGGTGGAGTGAGCTTGGACAATATGTTTTAGGAGCTTGAGTCAGACTGCTTTATTTCCATGGAGGAAAAGGACCATGGGTAGGCAAGAAGGATGTGAGTCCACACACTAATGGCTCAGTGCTTCTTTGTTCTCTGTTGAGTCCTCTGTCATTGGGCTAGTTCTTAAATGATAAAGACTCTTTTATATTATCCATTTCATTAGCTTTGGTGAATCACACTTATTCAAGCCCTCAGTCTTAATGGGGAAAATGTGTATTTTATTTGCTCCATAACATTTTTCACCTCCGGAGATCATGTCCTTATTCTATTTCTTTAATTTTCCCTCTGATCTGACATGTTCCCTGTAATGAATATTAGTTTACTACAAATAAATGTTTTTGCTTCAAATTTGCACAGATTTTTCTCCCCTTAAAATTCCAAAGCCAGTAAGAATTTTGGATTCAATTCTAGGGCTTAAGCAATGAAAAGGAGGCTTTTCTATTTCACCAAGGTATTTTTCTTTTTTAAATTCAGCACCCTTTTGTTTCATTAAAAGAAGGAGGCTGTGTGTCCATATTTGAAATGCTGTAAAGATTAAACATTTAAGCCCTTTCCTTCTCTGCCTTGTGGAATGCATAATTATATGGTCCTTTCTCTTGATAAGCTCCTTTGCTGTCCTCAGTTCCTTTCTAAACTTTCAGCCCTCATTCCAATTAAATAGGGAAATTGTACTAGTACCCAGAGAAAGAGACTTGTCAAACTACTTTGATGGTATTGTTTAGCATTAATGAGAATAAAAATTTTAATTTAATCCTTGCTGTGATACATTTCCTTATATTTATTTAGGATGTTTGGTTAGTATGTATTTTCTAGTCAAAAATTTCAGGTGAGATATTCTTATGAAAATGAAGGAAAAGTTGTATTAATTTTCAGAAGCAAAAGGAATCTTAATATTTATTTTTGTGATTATTATAGTAATGTAAAATATGTTTTACTGTCAGCTGTGAGCTGAAGCTCAAGGTTTTGCATCTAATCCTGGGGCTAGGTAGCTGACTGGAATTTCAGGTGGCCCCTTGTCGAAATCATGTAGTTATTAATCTTTTCCAGAGGCTTGGACACTTATGACCTTCTCCATTCTCCTTTCTCTACCTCTCTCCTTTCATTTATTCTTTCTCCTAGTTTCCTTCACTTGTTCCCTGTCTTCCTCCCCACCTCCTTTCCATTCGGTGAGTATATACATGCCATCCCTTACTAAGCTCTGGTAAAACACAAGGCTGCATTTGAAATAATACTGCCTTCCCAAAAGTCTCTTCTCATGGAGACAGAAGACAAATACACAGAAAAGTAAAATGCACATCAGAACTTGTCATGGGCCATTAGACCAGTTGGTGTAGAGGAGGAGATGCCTTCTGGATGGGATGAGAGCAGATTTATTTGAAAAAAAAAAAGGCATTTGACCCAAATTGAAGAGGGTATTAGGATTTTGACAGGTGGAAATAAAATAAGGGGGGCATTTGAGATGGAAGAAAGAAATGAATAATTGTAGTGTGGCAGGAAAATGGGCTGGTCTTGGATAGTGACCAGTGACCCCTTTATATGATAGTATGGAACAAGGACCAGCCAACCTTTTCTGTAAAGTGCCAGATAGCAAATACCTCAGTCTTTGCAGTCCAAATGACCTCTGACACAACCATCACCTTTACTTCTGTAGCAAAAGTAGCCAGTACATAAATGAATGAGCATGGCTGTGTTCCAATAAAACTTTATTTACAAAATTAGGCAGTGGGTTGGAGCTCTTCAGACTATAGTTTGGCAATCCTTTATGTAAGGGTACAATTAGTGGGAAGAAAAAAAGCGTTGGGAAGGGAGGTGTTGGCCAGCTTTCAGAGGATTTTGAATGCCATGCTAAAGAGTAGGGAATTGATATTCTCTTTAATGAAACTATGACTGTATGTCTCTCCTAAGTTATAAATACCTAGACATTTAAATGTAGAATCAGATGTTTTATGTATACATCTTAAGATATTTATATATTTAGCTCTAAACTAAGATTTCTCTGTGACTAAACATTTTGTGTGAGAATGTGTCATGGAGAGTAAGCGAGGTCTCTGAATGCCCTGAATAAAGCAGAAATTTGGCATCTTTTGAGTTCTTACCAAAATGTCAGATGATAGGGAATAGGAGAGAACGTATGGGCAGGCCTTGCACTGGAGGTCTGAACCCTAAATGGAGACATTCTCCCTATTAAAAAAAATCAGTGCAGCCAGGCGTGGTGGCACATGCTTGTAATCCCAGTACTTGGGAGGCTGAGACAGGAGGATCTTGGTTTGTGGCCAGCCTCAGCTACTTAGTGAGGCCCTCCGCAATTTATTGAGACCCTGTTTCAAAATAAAGAATAAAAAATAGGGCTGGGGGTGACGTTCAGAGGTAGAATGCCCCTGGGTTCAATTCCCCATTACTGCAAAAAAAAAGTTCTTTTGTCTGTTTCAACATTGCTTTTTTTTTTAAAAAAATCTTCCTTTATTATCTGAAATTCAACAGTATTTCTTTTCAGATATTTTTTCCCCTCAGAATAAATTTCCTCAAGCCAAGACTATCCTATTAATGTTTGTATCCCCAATACCTATCTAGTACAGATCTGACCCAAATAAGGCAGTCATTAAATATTAGTTGAATGAGCCGGGTGGGTGGTGCATGCTTGTAATCCCAGTACTTGGGAGACTGAGACAAGGAGGATTGCAGGTTTATGGCCAATCTCAGCAACTTAGCGAGTGCTTTCATAATTTAGTGAGACCCTGTTTCAAAATAAAAAAATAGAGCTGGGCGTGGTGGCGCACGCTTGTAATCCCAGTACTTTGGGAGGCGGAGACCAGAGGATCCGGGTTCGCGGTCAACCTCATGTTGATCGATCTATCTCTCTCACTCTCTCTCTCTCCCCTCTTTCTTCTCCCCCCCACTCTACTTAGTGAGGCCCTCCGCAACTTCGTGAGACCTGGTTTCAAAAATAAAGCATAAAAAAATAGGGCCGGGAGCATAGCGCGGAGGTAGAACGCCCCTGCGTTCAATCCCCGGTATCGCAAAATAAATAAATAAATAAATAAATAAATAAATAATAAATAAAACAATAGCACACACAAAAAAATTAGTGGAATGAATAAATTTCTCATTTTTCTGAACAGACTATTTTATTCCACTATATTTTTGTTCTCTTCATTTTTTTAGTTCTTATCAGAATATATCACCTTGATAAAGCCTTTTGAATTGATTTCACTAAAATATTTAATTTTCACTACCACTCTCACTAACACATACATGGGGGGGCGGTTAGTGAGTGGGATCTGGAGGGAAATACCAAGTGCTGTGTACATGTATCACTTTGAACCTCACTATAATGTATAATTGTACCAATAACAGTATACAAAATTTAATTTTTACAAATTTGACTTGTGATGTTTATTTTGAAAGCTTCGATTTTAGCATTCTATTTCTGAAGAGAAAAAAACATTGCAGTATATTAAATGAAATTATTGTAGATGCTTGCAACATAAAAGAAAGAAGTAGGCCAGTTTTTGTACCAGAGATGTCTGAAAACGAGGTGGTTTCTCTACATGCCCAGTTGTAACCTACATAACAGTAACAACATAATAAGATGATGTCAGAGTCTCTTGAAAAGAAGTGGGATTATAATTTTATCAGACCATCCCACATCAAGATGTAGATGTCACCCAAATATATAGTTAGCAGTATTTTAAAAAACCTTTCTAGATTTTGAGTTATCTACCTGTATTTTTTTAAGCAAAACTGTAGTATAGTGTTGGCTTTAATATGCTTTTCAAAGAACATTTCTTTATACCTATCTATTCTTTGAATTTTAGTAATTCTCACTACTTAATGTTTTTTTCTAATCATGTGATAAATAGTAGCCAGCAACCTCAAGACCGAGCTCATTGATATGTATTTTATTTTTACTTGTTTCTCTCAACATTTAAATTATATGCTTTCTAAGCATACAGTTGAAATCATTTGATATCGAACCATTTTTAAACCAATCGTGACATATTGAAAAGAAGATTATGTGGGCAAGACATAATGATTATAATTAAGCCACAGAGAAAATAATATGTTCAACAAAAGCTGGAAAATACAATGGAGAAGAGTAGGTAGATTATGGAAACAATTGCACCTTTGGTTGAAAATTACATATTTAATCATGGAATCTGCCCAGTCTAAATGACAAAGTATTTTTGTTGGAGGAGCGAGCTAGTAAGGGGGATTGTCACAGATATATATTGTTTCTGGCTCCTACTGCTGTTTGCTTGATCAAAAAGTTGACACCACAGAAGTAAGAAGCATTCTATTTAAGTCATGAGCAACTAATTCTTTATATAACTTTTATTTTTATTTGAAGGAAAAAGAGATATTCCTGCCCCTTTAATTGCTTTGACCAGGCTTTTAGCCAAGGTTTATTATTCTTTTTTTTTTTTTAAATGGTGCTTTTGCTGTGTCTTGTGTCTTAGCAAGAGACAAACCAGGTTTGAGGATGGGGGATGAGGCTCAGAGACAATATGTCAGCATTTCTTTCCTAGAGCTGGTTGGGAGAAAATAAGTGCACTAGTAAATATGTCAAGAGCCATATTCTTAAAGTATTTCCACAAGAGATAAGTGTGGAACACAGGCAGATGTGGAGTCAGAGGTGCTTGCTAGCTGTGCAATTTAGCATCAACTTCCTTGCCTTAACACTGTGAAATGTCTTGCACATTTGTTAGCACGAAAACTGGATCATATGTGTAATTTCTGGCACTGAGACTAATATGTGCATGTGTGTCACATAAAAAAGTGTATGTATATATATGTATATATATATATATATGTATATAAACCTGTGTTTCATGATGTCAGCTTTCACTAAGCGAGACTGAGGAGGAAATAATTGCAAGACAAAAGCCGGTTATTTTTTCCAAGTTGAATTAAAAAGGAGCCTGTTGTTCAGGCCTTCATTACCCACCCAATCCACTAAATGACTGAAGGTGCCCATATGAGGATCTCACCAAAGAGGAAGACTGTGATTTTGATAGTTGGCAAATATTTTTTTCTAAATATATTTTCTCATCAAATTTGTAACATTAGATATGAAAAGAAAGCTATACATTTTGGATTAGGAAAAATTTTAGGAAACATTTTATGAATCAAACCTAGCTTCAGCTTGTCAGGAGGTTAGTCATGTCTTATTTTGGCAACTATACTTACACAAGGAGGAAACAGATGGAATATGCAGAGTTATTTTGTTAATTTAACTTGAAATCTTACCACACATTGGGAATTTGTAAATCCAATGGCTCTGAGAATTTCTGAAATTGATATTTGAAGCAAATGAATTAGTAAATTCCCTATTGAGTCTCATTTCTTGCTGTTCGGTTGAAGAAGCCATTTTAGATATGTTTGGTTCGAATAAATCCATTATCAAATTTAAATAGGGGATACTAATTCCCTTAACTTTTAGTTATGTCCAGCTTCTCCCTCATATGACTTAACGTACTTTTGGTATTTAACATGATTTTTCTTTCTTTTACTTTCTCTCAGAAACGTAGAGTGGCCTACTAATAAAATATCCTATATTTACAGCTGTCTCTATACCACTCAAGGTGCTTGCTTTATGTGTAAGCAACAGAAACTGACTCTGGCCACAATAAATAAAGGGACTTCACAGGAAGGATTCTGGTGGAGGGCGCAGATCAGCCAGAGGGCTGCACACCTGGCTTCTGGAAGGACAGGGACCAGCTCAGGGCTGAAAGCACAGTGATAGGAGCTCATGAACTTTTGGGGATAATTCAGCTCTAGCAACCATTAGCCTCTGTGTATCTCTAGTCACATCATGAGGTCCTGATAGAATCTGTCTGTCCTGCATTAGTGATGTGATTTATGCCAGTGGCTCAGTAGATTTTGACTAGGGGGTTAGAGGCTGGGTGGACAGGGGGATTATTGTCCTCTGCACTAAGATCTTTTTGTACTAGATGAACCTATTCAACTACATTTGGTTTAGAATCTCATCATGTCATTTATGTTACAACCTTTTAGTTTTTACATGAGTTGTATTTCCCATTTAAGTTTGAGGCAATAGGTTGACATGTGTGTGTGTGTGGTGTGTGTGTGTGTGTGTGTGTGTGTGGCCAAGGGAAGCTCATATTTTTAATTAATATCAAGTAAGAACTTAAGTTCTCAGTGATTTTTGGAGTTAATTTTAGTAGTGTGACACCAAGACTCACTGTTACAAGGTGCAAAGATGGCCTTGCAGTCATTTGTGGCATTAGGCAATTTGCATAACTTCTCCAAATCCCAACTTTTTCATTGGTAAAATGGACTTGATATTATATTTTTTACAAAGGTATTTTGAGATTGTGTGATAATATGCAGAGAAGGCTTGGCACCAGGAACATATATTTATTCCCAGCTCTTTAACAATTTTAAATTGTTACAAACATGATTGTATTTATTTTAGAATGAAACCATAAAAATAGGTTGAATTTATGATATGATGGAAAAAATAGGTAAATAGTTGAGGAACAGTTTAAGTTAAGCCTGGAGATTAACTCATCTTTTAGTACCTGATTTTAGTACCTGATAATAATATTATTGCTATTATTATTATGGTTGTTATTACTATTATTATTGTGGTGTTGGGGATTGAACTCAGGACCTCACATGTGCAAGGCAAGCACTCTACCATTGAGCCACATTCCTAGCCAATCTTTTAAAAGCAATGATAGTAATAACAACTCATAATTTGACCTCCCACAAGGCTATTATCAAAAATGCTGTGGAAGCAGAAGTGTGGATACACTTCAGTTTTCTATATTTTTCTATATTTTATATATATTTTATATATATATTTTATATATATTTCTATATACTCTACTTAATTAGAGTAGTCATGAGTCTCTTGATGGTGAGGATATGTTTTGAGAAACACCTTGTTAGGCAATTTCATCACTGTATGAACATTATAGAATGTATTTACACAAATCTACATGGTTTAAGCTCAGTCACTAGATGTGGTCTCTTGGTAGAATCAGCAGACGGGGTAAACAGGAGACGGGCTGCTGCCAGCATACTGTCTCACAGTGGACTTTATTTTATAAGTAGAAGGAGTACACTCTAAAGCAACAATAAAGGTATAGTAAATACATGAACCAGTAATGTAGTTGTTTATCATTATCATCAGGCATTATACACCGCACATAATTGTATGTGCTACACTTTTATCCTTTTGGCAGCACAGTAGGTTTGTTTACTAACCAGCATCCCCACAAATGTGCGAGTAATGCATTGCACTATGACTATGATGGCAATGATGTCACTGAATGATAGGAATTTTACAACTGATGGGACCCTTGGTGCAGTTTATCATGACTCATTGTGCAGCACATGACTGTATGTGAGATGGTTGTCTTGAAAATTAATAGTGTTTCATACAGACGAATGGAACCTCATTTTAAGGTATGATTGTCCTTTCTTTTCTTTCCTTTCCTTTCCTCAATCAATTCTTCCCATCTCCACCTCCAAACTGGGACTAGAGCAGCTTTTAAGAATGGAATCAAGCCGGGGATGGGGGCGCATGCTTGTAATCCCTGTACTTTGGGAGGCGGAGACCAGAGGATCCGGGTTCGCGGCCAGCCTCAGGTCTCTCTCTCTCTCTCTCTCTCTCTC
>PVJS01049375.1:0-14684 GCA_004027185.1 Glis glis | reverse complement strand
TTCGCGGCCAACCTCAGCGCGCATGGGCGCGTGCGATCTATATCTCTCTCTCTCTCCTCTCTCTCACTCTCTCTCTCTCTCTCTCCCCCTCCCTCCCTCCCTCCCTCCCTACTCTCTCTCTCTCTCTCTCTCCCTAGTGAGGCCCTCCGCAACTTTATGAGACCCAGTTTCAAAAATAAAGCATAAAAAAATAGGGCCGGGGGCGTAGCGCGGAGGTAGAACGCCCCTGCATTCAATCCCCGGTACCGCAAAAAAAAAAAAAAAACAGGGTCTCACTAGGTTGATGGGAGACTCACTACTTGCTGGGGCTGTCCTAGAACCTGCGATCCTCCTGTCTCCGCCTCCCAAGTACTGAGATTACAGGCGTGTACCACCATCCCCAGCTTACACTCACATTTCTTTTTTTTTTTTTTTTTTTTTTTTTTTGCGGTACCGGGGATTGAACCCAGGGGCATTCTACCTCCGCGCTACACCCCCAGCCCTATTTTTTATACTTTATTTGAAACCGGGTCTCACAAAGTTGCGGAGGGCCTCACTAAGTAGAGAGAGAGAGAGACAGGGAGAGAGAGAGAGCTGAGGCTGGCCGCGAACCTGGATCCTCCGGTCTCCGCCTCCCAAAGTACTGGGATTACAAGCGTGCGCCACCACACTTGGCCTTTACACTCACATTTCTGACACCAAATGTGTGTGTTTTCCACACATAGTAATGCTCCAGTTCTCTGTGGACGCCAACTAGGTATCCTCCAGTTCAGTTACATTCTGGCTTTACCAGAATTAATGCAGATACCACAGATGAAGGGCTTGGTCCCACAAGACTGATTCCACTTAATATGTCAGTCACAAATCTAGGCTTCCCATATTTCTAGTTAATGAACTACAAATCAGGAGGTCCCCCATTCCCCTCTTCAGATCTGATAATTTGCTAGAATGGCTCACAGAACTCAGGAAAATAGTTTACATACTATGACCAGTTTATCGTAAAGGATACAATTCAGGAAAAGCCAAATGGAAAAGATGTTTAGGGCAAGGCATGAGGAGGGGTATGCCTGTGAGCTTCTGTGCTGTCCAAGTTACCACTCTCCCATCATCTGTAGGTGTTCACTAATCCAGAAGCTTTCCAAACCAGGGTGTTTTTTTTTTTTGGAGGTTCCATTACACAGAATGACAGATTAAAGAATTGGCCATTTGATAACTAACTCAATCTCTACCAATTCTGATTGGAACTCAAAGTTCCAACCCTCTAATCCCAGTTTTGTTACTCTGGAATCACCTCATTAGCATGAACTCTGGTATGGTTGAAGGAGACTAATTATGAGTAACAAACAAGGCTTCTCTTAACACCTGTCAAAATTCCAAGGGTTTCCAGAGCTCTGTGCTTGGGGTCAAAGACTGAATGTATTTCGTATAGTGCAAAGAGACATATGTTTGTATGCACATGCGCATGAGCGTGTATGTATGGTGTGTATGTGTTTGTATGTGTGTGTGTTACTGAGGACAGAACCCAGGATTTCACACATGGTAGGAAAGTGCCCTACCACTAAACTATACCCCCAGCCCATTCTTTTTTATTTTGAGACAGGGTCTCACTAAGTTACCTAGAACTTGGCAATCCTCCTGCCTCAGCCTCCTGAGTAGGTGATATTATAGGCGTGCACCACCACACCCAGCTCATACTTGTTTCTTTATAAATAAAATGCTTGTAGAAAGAAGGGCTAAAACTTGTAGTAATTGAGGAAATGGGTAGCTGAGAGAGCAGTTCTTCACAGAGTATTTTGTACCTTGATATGTTTTGACTTTTTTGTGTGTGTGTGGTACTGGGGATTGAAACCAGGGGCATTCTACATCCAAGCTGAACACCTAGCCCTATAGGCCTATTTTATTTTATTTTGAAACAGTGTCTCACTAGGTTGCTGAGAGTTTCACTACTTGCTGAGGCTGTCCTTGAACCTGTAATCCTCCTGTCTCAGCCTCCCAAGTACTGGCATTACAGGTGTGCACCACCACGCCCTGCTTATGTTTTTAACCATACCATAACCATTGCCTTTTTTCTTTATTTCCACAAAAAAAACTAAGCAAAAATATTATCGTGTGTGTGTTTGTGTGTGTGTGTTTGTGTGTGTTCGTGTTTTTTTGACTGGGGATTGAACCCCAGGGGCATTCTGCTTCAGAGCTACACCCCTGGCACTTTTTTATTTTGCAACAGAATCTGGCTAATTTGCAGCATGCTGGCCTTGAACCTGTGATTCTCCTTTCTCAGCTTTCCAAGTTCTGAGATTACAGATGTGTCCCACCACACCTGGCTGGAATTATTATTTTACATAACTATTGCAGTTTCTTTAGACCACTCCAAGGCCTTTACCTTCTACATAGCTTTTTTTACCCCAGAGCATTGAAGATAGTACCTTATAAAAAGTAGCTGGTTCAAAGAAAAACTAATGCATACAGATAGAAATCAGATCAGGGTTTGCCTCCGGGGGGAAATAGCAGATTGACTTGGATTTGTGTGGTATGTGGTGTGTGTGTGTGTGTGTGTGTGTTACTGGGGATTGAACTCAGGGGCATTCTATGTCTAAGCTACATCCCAGCTCTGTTGTTTTTTTTTTTTGTGGTACTGGGGATTGAATCCAGGGGCATTCTAACTTTGAGCTACACCCCCCAGCCTATTTTATTCTTTATTTTGAAACAGGGTCTCACTAAGTTGCAGAGGGCCTCACAAGTTGCTGAGGCTGGCCACAAACCTGCAATCTTCCCGTCTCAGTCTCCCAAGTACTGGGATTACAAACATGTACCACCATGCCCGGCCTATTTTATTTATTTATTTATTTATTTATTTATTTTCTTGGTACTGGGGATTGAACCCAGAGGCATTCTACCTCCAAGCTACACCCCCAGCCCGATTTATATGTTATTGGGAAACAGGGTCTCACTAGGTTGCTGAGAGCCTCGCTGAGTTGCCAAGGCTGGCTTTGAATCTGCGATCCTCCTGTCTCAGCCTCCCAAGTACTGGGATTACAAGTATATACCACCATGCCCAGCTCTATTTTTCGTGTGTATGTGTGCGGTACTAGGGACTGAACCCAGGGGCATTCTACCTCTGAGCTACACCCCCAGCCCTATTTTTTATTCCTTATTTTGAAACAGGGTCTCACTAAGTTGTGGAGGGCCTCACTAAGTAGCTGAGGCTAGCCACAAACCCAGATCCTCCTGTCTCAGCCTCCCAAGTACTGGGATTACAAAAGTGCGCCACCACGCCCAGCTCCTATTTTATATTTTGAAACAGGGTCTTGCTAAATTGCTGAGGCTGACCACGAACCTTTGATCTTCCTGTCTCAGCCTCCCAAGTACTGGGATTACAACCATGTGTCACCATGCCTGGCTGTAGTTAGGGACTTTTGTAGATGAAAATGTTCTATATTTTGATTTGGGTGATGGCTACGTTAGAATATACACTTTATCAGCCAGGCATGGTGGCGCACACTTGTAATTCCAGTATTTGGGAGGCTGAAACAGGAAGATTACAGGCTCAAGGACAGCCTCAGCAAGTAGTGAGACTCTCATCAACCTAGCGAGACCCTGTTTAAAAATAAAAAATAAAACAGGGCTGGGGGTATAGCGCAGAGGTAAAATGCCCCTGGGTTCAATCTCCAGTACCACAAAAATAAAAAAAAGAATACACACTTGTCAAAACTCAAAATGGGTACTTTCCTTATATAGTGTGTAAATTGTTCCTCACTAAAATGTTTTAAAATAGCAGTTGTTAATCTGGGCACCATGGTACACACGCAGCTACTAGGGAGGCTAAGGCAGCAGGATTATGAGTTTGAGACCAACCTGGACAACTTAGTGTGAGACCTCATCTCAAAAAAAAAAAAAAAGGCCTGACATGTTGGCACACACCTGTCATCCAGGACTCGGAAGGCTGAGACAGGAGGATCACATGTTCAAGGCCAGCCTCAGCAACATAGTAAGGCTCTCGACAATCTAACAAGACTGTTTCTGTAGCTTGGAGGTAAAATACCCCTAGGTCCCCAATACCACACACACAAAAAAAAGTTTAGTTTTTCTTAACGTGAATAATTATTTTGTGCCTAATTTCAAATTGCTTTATTCACTTCTCAATAGTTCTGAAACACAGATGAGAGGGGAAAAAGGAAGTGAAGATTCATCTTGTAAGCCAATTTTTACAACTCTTCCTGAAACCAACATTTTAAATGTGGTTAAGGTAAGGAAAAACTTTTATGAGTGTCTTTAGTAGCTCTAGAACCTAAGTTTTATAGGTAATAACCATTACCAAAAGAAAACTAATTTTAAAAAAATTCTAATAGTTTCTTACCAGGTGAAATTTCTTTTTTTTTTTTTTTTTTTTTTTTTTTTTTGCGGTACCGGGGATTGAACCCAGGGGCATTCTACCTCCGAGCTACACCCCCAGCCCTGTTTTTTATTCTTTATTTTGAAACAGGGTCTCACTAAGTTGCGGAGGGCCTCACTAAGTAGCCAAGGCTGGCCGTGAACATGGATTCTCCTGTCTCAGCCTCCCAAGTACTGGTACTCCCAAGTACTGGTATTACAAGCGTGCGCCACCACGCCCGGCCCAGGTGAAATTTCTAAGCAATAATCTTTGTCTTAAAGGTGGTTTTGCTATTTTTATTTTTGTTTTAGTATTAAGAGTGAAAGAGCCGGGCCTGGTGGTGCAGGCTTGTAATCCCAGTACTTGGGAGGCTGAGACGGGAGTATTGCAGGTTTGCGGCCAGCCTCAGCTACTTAGTGAGGCCCTCCACAACTTAGTGGGACCCTGTTTCCAAATATAGAACAAAAAATAGGGCTGGGGGTATAGCCTGGAGGTAGAATGCCCCTGGGTTCAATCCCCATACCACAAAAAAAAAAAGGAAAAAAAATAGGGCTGGGGGTGTAGGTCGGAGGTAGAATGCTTTTGGGTTCAATCCCCAGTACTTTAAAAAAAACAGAGAAAGGGAAACGGCATAGTGGTGCACACCTGTAATTCCAGTACTTGGGGAGGCTAAAACAAGAAGATCACAGGTTTAAGAATAGCCTCAGCAACATAATGAGACTCTAAGCAACCTAGTGAGACCTGTTTCAAAAACAAAAGGGATGGGGATGTATCTCAGAGGTAGAATGCCCCTAGGTTCAATCCCCAGTAACCCACACACACACACAAACACACAAAAATAGTTTTGAAACCAATAATTTTTTAAAATTAGGTATATGAAGAAAAAATACTACTTACACTATGACCTAGTGGTCAAGTTTTAATAACTCTGAAAACATTTTTAGTGCCTGAATCAAATCATTGCTACTACACCATTAAGAAAATCTCAAAAATGGAAAATAGAGAAAATACTACCACATAATTCAGCTAATTATTAGCATAGTATTTCTAGCCTTTTCTAGACATCTGATACTTATTTTCTGTATAGTTATCTTTTGCCAAAAATATTTCATAGTTAAAACTCTTTAAGTAAAATATATCTTCTTAAGTTGCTTTGTGTGTTTGTCTCAAAAAGTTTCTAGGCTTGTGTACCTCTATACATCCAGAAGGTTACCAAGATCGTGAAATAATGTTGCTGATTTTAATGTTGTTTAAAATGAGTTTGGAAAAACAGCTGAAACAGATTCCTCTAGTAGACTTTCAAAGCCTCCTGATAAACCTGATGAAAAACATCAGAGATTGGAACACAAAGGTAACATTACTTAAAACTTCAGTATTAGTTTTTTGTACAATGTCACAATTTGACTTTCAGTTTCACAAATTGACTTTCAGAGAATTAAAATTTTTTCTAAGCTCAGTTAAGATCTCTAACAGATGAAAAAGGAACTAAGGAAAGGACTGTGTTTGCTGGAAGTGTATTCTTTAATAATAACAATCTTTTCCAAAACTGCAGCTATTAACCAAAATATGTTTATTGGGGATTTACTATGGACTGAGGGTTTATACAGGACCTAAAAACCTAGCTGTGTAAAGGACACTGCCCTTGCTGTCATGGAGCTTTCATCCTACATGGAGTTAGATTATAAACACAAAACGGCAATTTATGATAACGTGTCAGGTTGTAATTAAGTGAGGCAAACTAAAATAAAGCAGGACAGGGGTAGAGAGAGAGTCAAAGCAGGGATGCCAGGCTGTTTCACGTGAACAGTCAGGAAAGGCTTTCTGAAATAAGCTTTGAATTGAGAAATGAAATGATGGTAAATCATACTTAACAGCTAGAATTTGAGTTAGTCATGCTTATACTAGTCATACTTGTAACTAGAACTTGAGTTAAACTTCTATAGCCATATGGAGTGTGAACATGTATAATTTTGTTAGGCCTTTAAAAAAATTTTTTTTCTACAACCAGTTTTTATGGAAAGATAAATACACTCACAAAAATAGGGAAGACTATAATAGACCCTTATATACCTATAACCCAGCTTCGGAAATTATCAAGATATAATCAATCTTGTCTACTTTGTTAATCCCACCTCATACTTCCTTCCCCTACTCATCAGATTATTTTGATGCAGCTGTTAGGCTTTTAAAAATACTGGAAGCTGGGTGTGGTGGTGCACACTTGTAATCCCGGTACTTGGGAGGCTGAAACAGGAAGATCGCAGGTTTGCAGCCAGCCTCAGCTACTCAGAGTAGCCCTCTGCAACTTAGTGAGACCTTGTTTCAAAAAAATAAAGGATAAAAAATAGGGCTGGGGGTATAGCTTGGAGGTAGAATGCCCCTGGGTTAAATCCCCAGTACCGCCAAAAAAAAAAAAAAAAAAAAAAATATATATATATATATATATATATATATATATACACTTGTAGTCCAGTACTTGGGAGGCTGAGATAGGAGGATCACAGATTCAAAGCCAGCCTCAGCAAATTAACAAGGCTCTCAGCAACCTAGTGAGACCCTATTTCCAAATAAGATATAAAATCAGGCTGGGGGTGTAGCTTGGAGTTAGAATGCCTTTGGGTTCAATCCCCAGTACCAAAATATAAATAAAAAAATAAAAATACTGGAATAGAATCCCTAAATTCCATTTCAGAACATATATGATCTCATATAGCTCTCTTATATACTTTTAGAAACCTGTTTTTGTGTTTATATCATCTTATTCTTCCAAGAAGAACTGTTTAAATATAGATAGAAATATATAACATAAAACACGAAAGCCAAGTGAAATTCTGATAAATGTGTTTGGTCTAATTTAAAATAAAATAATCTGTATTGTGTACATTTTAACAGGTTCTAGACTACATCCATTTTCAAAAAATGAATGTTCTAAGTTGTGCGTGGTGGTGCATGCCTGTAATCCCTGTACTTGAGAGGTTGAGACAGGAGGATCACAGGTTCAAGAATAGCCTCAGCAACATAGCAAGACTCTCAGCCACCTAGTGAGACCTGTTTCAAGACAACAACAAAAAGGACTGGGGTTATAGCTCAGGTAGAATGCTCCTGGGTTCAGTCCCCAATACCAAAAATAAAAAAGAGTGTTCTATTTTGTTAGTGCTTCCGTTAGGACAATAGGGATTTAGATTTGAGTCTGCTGTCTTGTTTGAAAAGAAATCTTGCACATTCTTTTTTTTTTTTTTTCAGGTGCCTGAACTCTGTCTGGGCATAAATGAACTCTCCAGTCATCCTCACAATCTTTTGTGGTTGGTACAGCTAGTACCTAATTGGACATCACGTGGAAGGTATTGAAAAGTGAGAATTAAACATTAAGAAATTTTATAATGTTTGTATGACTAAAATGCTCATGGATCATTCTTTCCATTCATCATTCTTTGAATGTTAGATAAAGAGCCTTTTATTTCATATTCATTTGAGGGAAAAGGTATTAATAACCTGATAATGATTCTTAATTCAGAGAATTTTGTAATACTCTTGATTCTTATTTTTAGTTTATCAGATAATATAAACAGTACATGCCATAAAAGTGAATTATGAAAATGAATTAGCTTTTTTTATTTCTTTAGTAAAAAGAGTATTCCAGCAATAAAATAGATTTTCTATCAGTAAATCAGCAAGGACAAAGATGACTCCTAGCCGGGTACAGTGGTCCGCACCTGTAATCCCAGTACTTTGAAGGCTGAGACAGGAGTATCGCAAGTTTGATGCCAGCCTCAGCAAGTTAGCAAGACCCTCAGCAACTTAGCAAATCCCTGTTTCAAAATAAAAAATAAAAAGAGCTGGAGTTGTGGCTCCGAGGTAGAATGCCCCTGGGTTCAATCCCCAGTACCAAAAAATAAAAAAGAAAGAAAGAAAGAGAGAGAGAGAGAGAGAGAGAGAGAGAGAGAGAGAGAAAGGAAGGAAGGAAGGAAGGAAAAGGCTTTTACTTACTTTCTATGCTTTAGGAACTCCTAATTTTATGTGCAAAGCAAATACTTACATGAAAATATTACATTTCTGTAGCATTTTATACATTCTTGTTTAGCCTTTTTTGAAACATTGCCTGTATCTCCGACCAGAAGACCTCCTTTTGGCTTGTACATTTGCTTCTCAAGTAATATTGATTAAAATGACTTCTAAATACTTTTAAATTCTAATTCCAGGCAATTGAGACAATGCCTCAGTCTAGTGATTATTTCAAAGCTTTTGGATGAGAAACATGAAGATGTCCCTAATGCCAACAATCTGCAGGTATGAATACTTTTTTTTTAAAATAAATGGAGAGGTGGTGAAGTGTAGGAAATCCATGAATCCTAAGTCAAAACTCCTAGGATTATGTATCAACTCTCAGGCACAATACTATTTTTATAATCTTTAGCATGATATTTAACTAACAAGATCCAGTTTCTTTGTCTGTGAAATGGAGATGGTATTATACCCTCTCCCAAATAGAATGGTTGTAGACAGATGAATTAATAAATGTATAAATCGGGTGTGTTGGCACACATCTATAATCCCAGTACTTGGGAGGCTGAAACAGGAGGATAGAAAAGTTTGAGACAAACCTTGGTAATCTGGTGAGACCCTGTTTCAAAAAAATAATAAAAAGGGCTCGGGTGTAGCTTAGTGATAGAGTGTTTCTGAACTCAATTCCTAGTACAACCAAAAAAAAAAAAAAGGAGAGAGAGAGATAAACAAACATTATTGGGACTGGGCACGGTGGTGCATGCTTGTAATCCCAGTACTTGGGGGGCTGAGATAGGATCACAGGTTCGAGGACAGCCTCAGCAACTTAGGCCCTCTTAGGAACTTAGTGAGACCCTGTTTCAAAACAAAAAATAAAATAGGGCTGGGGGTGTAGCTCAGAGGTAGAATGTCCCTGGGTTCAATCCCCAATACAACACACACAAAAAAAAGATTGGGAAAATCCTAATGTGCCATTATATAAATATGACATTATTTATTGAATTGAATTTGTTCAAATTATCAAGGTTAGTAATATGATAAGAAATTGCAAACTAGGCGTGGCAGTGGACGCCTGTAATTCCAGTACTTGGGAGGCTGAGACAGGAGGATCACAGGTTGAAGACCAGCCTCAGCAACCTAGGAAGACCCTGTTTTTTGCAAAATAAAAATGAATAGGACTAGCCAGGCGTGGTGGCGCATGCTTGTAATACCAGTACTTGGGAGGCTGAGACAGGAGGATCGCAGGTTTGCAGCCAGCCTCAGCTACTTAGTGAGGCCCTCTGCAACTTAGTGAGACCCTGTTTCAAAAATAAAGAAAAAAAAATAGGGCTGGGGGTGTAGCTCAGAGGTAGAATGCCCCTGGGTTTAATCCCCAGTACTGAATAAATAAATAAATAATAAATAAATAAATAAATAAAAATAAAATTTAAAAAGGACTGGTGGTATATCCCAGAGACAGAATGTCCCGGATTCAAAACCCAGTACAACAAAGAAAGAGAAGTTGCAGAACTATTGTATATTAATTGCATCTTGTTTCTATTCTACTATGGTCTTTTTAGATTGTAGAGTTTAAATGTGGTTTCCCTCCAGTACTTACTCAGTTGTAGATCAGTTATATATGAGTGTGTATAGTATAGATAGATATGTCTTATAGAAACCCCACTCCAAGAAGTTCTGAAGACTTTTAAGGCTTTTGGGGGGGGGGCAAGGTACTGGGAATTGAATCCAGAGACGTTCTACCTGTGAGCTACACCCCCAGCCCTTTTTATTTTTTATTTTGAAACAAAGTCTTGCTAAGCCTCCCTGGTACTGGGATCGCAGGCACTGAAGGTTTTTTAGAAACATTGATAGCACTAATGGGGCTATCATTAGTTGGATTTTATTTTTTTATTTTTTTGCAGTACTGGGGATTGAACCCAGGAGCATTCTACCTCCAAACTAAACCCCCAGCCCTATTTTTATTCTTTGTCTTGAAACAGGGTCTCACTAAGTTGCAGAGGGCCTCACTAAGTAGCTGAGGCTGGCCGCGAACCTGTGATCCTCTGGTCTCAGCCTCCCGAGTACTGGAATTACAAGCGTGCGCCACTAAGCCCGGCTATTAGTTGGATTTTAAAACTCACCATAGAACCTGATCTGGGTGACCCTGTGATCTTTTTAAATTGGTTTGGTACAAGTTATACCAAGTCCTAGGGATAAAAAATAACCAAGATTAGAGACTGCGCTTAAAGACATAATCTAGCAGTTGAAGCAAAATAAACCAACCACTATGAGTTGGTGTAGTGTGAACAGTAATAGGAGGTATGCAGAAGCCAGGCATGGTGGCACACACCTGTAATCCCAGTATTTAGGAGTCTGAGACAGGAGGATCCCTGGTTTGAGGCCAGTGCACAGTAAATTAGCAAGATCCTGTTTCGAAATAAAAAAAAAGTAGAATAGGACTGGGATGTAGCTCAGAGATAGAACACCCTTGAGTTCAATCTCTAGTTACACACACACACACACACACACACACACACACACACAAAGTACACACAAGATACTGTGGGACAGAGAGATTGATAGGGATAGCTGGTTCCAGCTTTAGTCAAGTTGAAATAGATTTGATTCCAGATATATGGGCACTATTACCAGGGTAATTAACATATAGCTCTCAGTTCTTTCAGTGATCAAAAAAGAGACTAGAATAGGATTTCTGCCATTTGCCTCTTCATTTTTGTTTTTTGTTACCTTTCCTTTTTTGCAGTACTGGATCTTTTTGTTTTGTTTTATGTGTGGTACTTGGGATGAAACCCAGGAGCCTTCTACCTTTGAGCTACACCTCCAGCCCTATTTTATTTTTTATTTGGAAACCAGGTCTCGCTAAGTTGTTGAGAGCCTCACTAAATTACTGAGGCTGGCTTTGAACCTTCGATCCTCCTGTCTCAGCCTCCCAAGTACTGGGATTACAAGCATGGGCCACCACGCCCAACCGGTACTGGGGATTGAACCCAGGGACGGTCTACCTCTGCGCTACACCCCCGGCCCTATTTTTTATACTTTATTTTGAAATCAAGTCTCATGAAGTTGCGGAGGGCCTCACTAAGTAGAGAGAGAGAGAGAAACGGGGGGAGAGAGAGAGAGAGAAAGCTGAGGCTGGCCGCGAACCCGGATCCTCCGGTCTCCGCCTCCCAAAGTACTGGGATTACAAGCGTGCACCACGACGCCTAGCTTATTCTTTATTTTTGAAACAGGGTCTCAGTAAGTTGCAGGGGGCCTCACTAAGTAGCTGAGGCTGGCCACGAACCTGCGATCCTCCTGTCTCAGTTTCCCAAGTACTAGGATTACAAGCGTGCGCCACCACACCTGGCAACTTTTTCTTTTTTACCCATGTAAAATAGAACTACATGCATAATTAACCCTCAGACTTATAATTGTTATTTGAATTAAGCAATGTGGATTTGATCTTTTTTTGTTGTTGTTAAGTACTGTGGAGCAAACCCAGGAGCATTCTACCGCCAAGCTACCCTCCAGCCATATTTTATTTTTATTTTGAAAACAAGGTCTCCATAAATTGCTGAGGCTGGCCTTGAACCTGCAATCCTCCTATCTCAGCCTCCTAAGTACTGGGAATACAGGCATGTACCCCCACACCTGGCTTGATTTATTTTTACTTTTTTTTTCTTTAACTAAACATGTTTTTATGTGTATGGTACTGGGGATCGAATCCAGGGGCATTCTACCTCCAATCTATACCCCCAACCCTTTTTATTTTTTTTGTTTTGAAACAGTCTTCCTAGGTTGCTGAGAGTCTCTCTGCATTGCTGAGGCTGTCCTTGAACCTGTGATCCTCCTGTCTCAGCCTCCCAAGTACTGGGATTACAGGCATGTGCCACCATACCCTGCTTACTGAACATCTTATAGTGTTTTTTTTTCCCCAATTTAATGACTTCTATCTGTCGGGAAATTCAACTTCGTTGACTTTGAAATAATTTTACAAAGAAAGCATTCCCTATGGTCTCTATGTAATATCATTTGGCCTCCTCCTACGCACATACCCTAAGTTATCTTTTTTTTTTTTTTTTTTTTTGGTGCTGGGGATGGAACCCAGGGGTATTCTACCTCCAGGCTATACCTCTAGCCCTATTTTATTCTGAAACAGGGTCTCACTAAGTTACAGATGGCCTAAATTGCTGAGGCTGGCTTTGAACCTGAGATCCTCCTGTCTCCGCCACCTAAGTACTGGGATTACAAGTGTGCACCACCACGCCTGGCCTAGTTTTTATTTTGAAACAGTGTTTGGATAAGTTCCTCGGGGTCTCACTAAGTTGCTGAAGCTGGTCTCAAACCTGCAATCCTCCTGTCTCAGCCTCCCAAGTACTGGGATTACATGCATGCTCCACAAGTACTAAATCTTTTAACTTAAAATCCCTTCTTATGCAATTGAGAACTTTTAAGTAAATGGGAAATGGATACCACTGAACTATAAAGAATGCTAAAGGGACAAAATTAGAGAAGGTGATATGAACAGTGGACATACTGGAGAAAAGTAGACTAAGAAAGAGAAACTGGCCTGGCATGGTGGCACACGCTGGTAATCCCAGTACTTTGGGAGGCGGAGACCGGAGAATCCGGGTTTGCGGCCAGCCTCAGCTCGCGCTCTCTCTCTCTCTCTCTCTCCCTGTCTCTTTCTCTCTCTGTCTCTGTCTCTCTCTTTCTCTCTCTCTCTCTCTCTCTCTCTCTCTCTCTCTCTCTCTCTACTTAGTGAGGCCCTCCACAACTTCGTGAGACCCAGTTTCAAAATAAAGTATAAAAAATAGGGCCAGGGATGTAGCATGGTGGTAGACCGCCCCGGTTCAATCCCCGGTACCGCAAAAAAAAAAAAAAAGAAAGAGAAACTGTCTTGCTTAGTTTTGTTCAATGTCTCCTCTCTTGGTAGATATCAGTGCTACATCGCTACCTTGTGCAAATGAAGCCTTCTGATTTGTTAAAGAAAATGGTCTTGAAGAAAAGGGCTGAACAACCAAATGGCACTATTGATGACAGTCTTCATTTAGAACTTGAAAAACAGGTATCAAGGGGCTGGATCTCAAAGAGTAAAACCATAAAGTGAATGTTTTTTATTTATTAATATCATGAAATAATTCAGTAATCTATTTGTGTGTGTGTGTGTGTGTGTGTGTGTGTGTGTGTACGTGCGCGTGTGTATGGTACTAGGGATTTAACCCAGAGACATTCTACTTCTGAGCTACACCCCAGGCCTATTTTATTTTTATTTTGAAATGGGGTCTCTCTAGGTTGATGAGAGCCTCACTGCTTGCTCCGGCTGTCCTCAAACCTGCTATCCTCCTATCTCAGCCTCCCAAGTACTGGGATTCAATGATCTTTAAGAGTTGAGAATTTAGGTAAAGTAGGACTGTTGGCAGTTTAGTACTGGGAATATTTTTTGTAGCTCTGTAGGACAGTCATGAGATGGTAAAAAGAAGGAACTTGAATTAGAAATTAAGCTTAATTTAAATGCACGGCGTTTTCCTTTACCAGTTAGGTTAAATCCTTTACCCTTCCTAGGCAACTTTCTTAATGGATAAACAAAATGTCATTTCTGCTAGCTGAGTCAGGTATTAATTTCATTCATTTCTTTAACAGGCATATTACCTGACCTACATTCTTCTTCATTTAGTCGGCGAAGTTAGTTGCTCTCATTCCTTTTCTTCTGGACAACGGGTAGGTAATGTTTTGGTGCTGTTTTAAATAGATGTCACCATTAATGGAATGAATGCACATGCTTTAGTTAGGAGAAAACTTAATAAAAGTTAACTGGAAAGAGGGGGTAATAGTAACCTTCAAATATATCATATTAACAAGAAATATTTGTCAGCAAATGTTAGTTCAGTTTGTTTGAGTGTAGCTTAACCCCGCATAACTTGGCAACAGTATAAGATATTCATAAGATACCAAGGTCACCAAATACCAAATGGTAACTGGTTTTTTCCTACTTCTTCTCCCACTCACTTTTTTTTTTTTTTTTTGCGGTACCAGGGATTGAACCCAGGGGTGTTCTACCTCTGAGCTACACACCCCAGCCCTATTTTTTATCCTTTATTTTGAAACCAGGTCTCATGAAGTTGCAGAGGGCCTCAGTAAGTAGCTGAGGCTAGCCGCGAACCCGGATCCTCCGGTCTCCACCTCCCAAGTACTGGGATTACAAGTGTGCGCCACCACGTTCGGTTTTCACTTTTTTTTTTTCTTTAGAAATAACATTTTCCGCCGGGTGTGGTGGCGCACACTTGTAATCCCAGTACTTTGGGAGGCGGATACCGGAGGATCCGGGTTCACGGCCAGCCTCAGCTCTCTCTCT
>PVJS01049374.1:0-14686 GCA_004027185.1 Glis glis | reverse complement strand
TGGAGGGTAACACACTAAAGCGCAGGAGGTATACATCCAAACTTATAAAACTCAAATCACTGTGCAAAGCACTAAAGGGAGGGAATGGGGAGGGAACGGGGTGGGATTTGAGGGAGGGCAAATTGGGCAATGTGTGCATGTATGACTCTTCTAACCTAACACCTATTAAATGTATAATTACAATGCACCAATAAAAAAATAAAAAAAAATAGGCAGGTCCATGACAAATACTTTATGATGAAATATTAAAAGGCTGATAAGATAATAAACCATGTAAATATTTCAAATAAATCATATAGGCTGAAAAATGTATATGAAGGCACAAACATTTTATTTCTAATGGAAAAGTTTCAGTTCTTTATAAAAAGACTAACCCACATTATAACATTTACTTTTTGAGCTATTGACTATTCCTTAAAATGATAAAATAAAAATGAATCCACTGAATGTCTTAAAATCTAAAAAAAATTAAGATTCATAGCTATAAATCTTTATGAAGTTAATAAAAACTCATATTTGAAGAATTCACCTAAGGGACATTCAATAAATATATATTTTTTAATTTTTATACAGTGTCTTCATTAGTCCAACAAGAGAAACTAGAATAATGAGGAATGTGAAAGCATGAGGGGTATATGGGAATTAATAAGTTTGGAAAGCAAAAGATACTTAAGTAGGGGATGATAATTTTCTTTAAATACTTACACTGCTTTGTTGAAAAGGGAATATAATTAATTACCTTTGTCTCCTAACATCCTGGAGATTCTAAAAAAGTGTATAAAATGAAAATTTAAAAAGCAGGGTATGTTCAATATGAAGAAATCTAACTGGTATGGTAAACCTTTAATAGACACAGTACTTAGAGAATAAACTACCTTCAAGTATATTCCTTACCCCACTGCAATCCTATAAACAAAATTATTATTATAATCATATAAATGTAAAATACTTGTCTACATTAACGGAAAGTGTTACAGAAGATATGATTTAAAATTAGTCCTCTTGTTCTTTAAAAGAAGCCACCTTGAAGTGTATGTGCCATGATGAGTAAAAGTTCCATAGTTATTTTATTACTGTATTAGAATTTAAGAAACCTGTATGAGATGATTCATAATGGAGGCAGACATACACTCTTTATCCTGATAAAAAACAAAACAAAAACCCAGTGAAGGAGTAAAAACATCCTCTATCACATGAGGATATATTTTTTCCTTTACTACATTAATATGAATTAAGTAAAATAATTTTTTGTTTATTTTTGTGTTACTGGGGATCAAACCCAGAGATTTACACATATGAGGCAAGCACTCTACCACTGAGCTGCACCTCCACCTCTTTTTAGTTTTTATTTTGGGGCAGGGTCTTGCTAAGTTGCCCAGACTGGCCTCAAACTTACTATCCTCCTGTCCCAGCCTCCTTAATGGCTGGGATTACAGATGTGTGCCACTGTGCCTGGCCAGTCAATTGATATTTGAATGTTACATTAATCTTGTATTCCAGTCAAAAACCCTACTGGATTACCACGTTTAACCATTTCATATACTGCTGTGGTCAATTTGCTAATCATTTATAAAGGATTATGAATTTGAAGAATATTGGTCTATAATTTTCTTCCATTGTCATACCATTATTTGTTTTATATTTCAGGATTTTATAGCCCTCATTAAATGAATTGGGAAAATTTATGTTTTCTTTGATTTCCTGAGTTTGAATAAAATCAACTTTTTGTTTTTGTGTTTAATATTTCATGTGACTGAAACATATCTGGATCAGTTGTTCTCTTTGTAGGACAAATTTATATTACTAATTCGATTTCTATATTAGTATAAAGCTATTAAGATTTTCAACTCTTTTCTGTGTTTATGAGTAACAAATTACATTTTCTAGAAATGTTTCTATTTCATCTAAGTTGAATTATTGACAAAATCCTTTAATAATATGACTTTAGTCATCTTTCACTATTTCTATTATCTTTTTCTTACTTTTCTGATATTGGTAAATTGTGTTTTCTTTCTTCTTAATCAGCCTAGCATGCTGTCTACTACGTTTGCTGTTATCTCAATCTACTCTATATAGTTTAATTGGTGCAGAGAGTGACAAATGCATGTGTTTCCCTCCATTTGTTGTTTTGTTTTGTTTTCTACTGCTGCATCCTTTGGGTTTCAGTGACTGCCACTTATTTGTTTTGTTTTGTATTCTACTGGCATTGATATTTCTCTGCTTTTCTGGTACTACATTCTCACAGTACAGGTAGCCACTGCTTCATGTCCTGGAGTATCCAGGCAGGAAGAATTTCTCCCAGCACTTGCCCCATCCTCAGTGCTCCATCTTAGCATCACAAAGGCCTCTGGGAAAGAGTGGGTGGTTGGGTGTTACTCTGTGGCCAGTGTCCCCAGGGGACACATTACATCAGCCCTCACTATGAAAAATCCTCAAACATCCCTAAAAATCCATCTGCTTATTCTCACTCTCACCAACAAAGGCTTTCTGTGCCTTCTTCTGTATCAGAATTTATACAGATCTGGTCTCTCCTCTCCTAGAAGGGCTTCTTACTGGATTTTGTTATGGTCTCTTTGTGGATCCAGCTGTCTTAAGGATTTTAAGAAACTATGCTTTTGTAAGGATCTTACTCATCTGGTCAGTCTAGTGGGAGTAATGGTCTCTTCTACTTTCTTCTTTTATAGCAGAAGTAGAAACATTCAAGGTAATGAATATATTTTAACCAAAAGCAGGCCTGGTGAAGGTAAGGAAAGAGGTTCTGTATCCCCTGATTTAAACACAGCTTCTACTATACAAAACTTCCTAAGTATGAATTTGTTGATTTTTTTAATTACCTGAGAGGTCTATGACAATTAGATGCACATGCCTAAATACCGCTGTACAGGTATCAATTTCCAGATTCTATCCATTGCTATGGAACAATATGTGTGAGGCCCGGGCTAAAGTGGTTTATTACCATTTAATCAGTACTATATGTGTGGGGATATTTCACAAACTTAGTGGGGAATTCTAAGTAACATGCTCAATAACACTGCTAGAAAATGTGTATCACAGCTTATCAAAACTGCTTGTGACTTCAAAATCTATTTCTGTGTAAGTGGCTTCAAAAATCAGAGCAAAAATACAAATTCAAAGATCACCTAGGGGCAAATATAAATTGGAACAATGATACAATGGTCTGGTGATATTGTATGTGAAAATGGAACTAGAGAATATTATTCTAAGTGAGACCAGCCAGTCTCAGAAAGCCAAGGATCAAATGTTTTCTCTCATATGTGAAAGCTAGAGAGAAAATAGGAAACAAAAGGGACTTTTGATTTTAATTAAGGAGACTGACCAATAGAAGAGCAAGAGAGGATAATGGGAGGAAGATAGGGAGGGGAAAAGAAAGAACAGGTGAAAGAAACATTACAAATTATGCCATGCCCATGTATAAAAGTATCAGTACCAATTTCACTGTTCTGAACAGGAGGGGTGGGTAGTTGAATGGGACCTGAATGGAAACACACCAAGACCTGTGTGTATGTTTGTTTGTCTGACTTTGAACCTCACAATGATGTCTAATTACCATTCACCAATAAAAGTATAAAAGAATTTTCTAAGGTCATAAATGAGAAAGAGAACACAATTGTATCTTATTTTAAAATTAATATTTCAGAAGTTTGCATTATCTAATGCTTGCTGTATATTCTTTCTTCTGGTCCCTGGTGGAAGATGATAAATGTGAAGCCTCACTCCATGCTTTCAATGTGGCAGGCACAAGTTTAATTAGATTACTCAGCCTAGAATAATTTCTAATCTTAGTATACAAAACAACCCAGTGAAGTGGGTACTATTTTAAATATAGGGAAATTGAAGAACAAAAAGATAATGATCAAGTTGACACAACTAGCAGGAGGCAGAGCCAATCTAGCTCCAGAGTCTGTATTTTCCTATTATGTTTGATCGTCTCAAATTGGAGAGTAAAATTAGAGAGCAAAACTACATCTCTAAATTATGGATTAAAGCAAGATAATTTTACAAGATTCTGATTTATGTGTTTGAAATTGTGTTTCTACTGCTATACATTTAAACATACTCTAAATCATAACCACTGATTTTCTTTAAAATGCTTTGATACACCCTACAATTATGATTTTCTATCATAAAGAGATTGTTTCTACTTTTGTTCAATTATATATTTGCTAAATTTATTTGAAATTAAAACATCTTAATTTGCTTCTCTGTACTTAGGGTCTATTTAAAGATACAAAAACTGTCCAACCTAATATTTATTTTCAAAAGTATATTTTTATATTATTTCTGTAGTAAAATTGGAAACTTTTTCCTACTCCTTTCCAAGTATGAAAGGTTGGTCATTTATTCATTTCTGTAAAAGACCCAATCAACCCACTGTGTACCTTTACCATGTAATGATATCTCAGCTCCTTCTAGCTTTAATATATATTTTCATTTACACAGAAATACAAAGATAAAGCAGAAGAATGGGCATCAGATTCTTCCCTCCCTCAACTCTTTCTGACAATTTGAGCCCAGTGTTAGCTCTTGTGTTGGACTCTGCTATGGCACTGATTTTCTATGTTCAGGGAGAGTGATAACAAATATTCACTGAGGTGTGGTCAGCAGACTCCCATTCCTGGAAATCCTGTTCATTTCCATTCCAAATTATATGTAGCTGGAGAATTGCCTTGAGCAGGTCTCATGCCTTTTTCTCAAAAATCCATCTCCCTAATCAGAAGTAATGAACTATCAAAAAAGCATTCTTCCAAACATTTACTCACATGCACCCAGACACATACATGGAGCTTTGCAAATTTTCTAATGTTGCTTTTAAAGTAAATATGTATTTTCCACTGTTCTGCAAATTTTTCATGTATATAATATATATTATATATTCATCTTAATGCATACAACTTCCATTCGTTGTTTTAATACTATATCATATGTCATATAACAATTATAGCATTCATTCATTTCACTATTCCCATATCAGAGAGTACTTAGGTTTATATAAAGTATTGATCATTTATAGATTACAAAATCTATCCTAGACATTTATTCAGAGAGAGATTTAATTTATGGAATTATATCCTATTATTTCATTGGAAGTATACCAGGGAAATGGATTTTGTACTAACTGATCAAATGTTGGCTCCATGGCCATACTAAATCTAAGACGACATGTAGAGTAAAGATGTCGCAAACACCAAAATGGTGTAACATGCCCTGCATCTCGATATACATATAGCTTGTAGCTCACCAGTCATAACAATATTTGTGCAAACCAGGAAAAACTAAACACATTCATGATTATACTTGAGAGAACTGTGAACTTGGCCTCTTTTGTGCATTCTGCATCTTGGACATATGTCTTCTAGGTGGCATCTATGTCATGGGAATAAAACACATTCTACGTGAATCTTGGAAAAACATTCCTTAACTTGCCAGTCCTGAGCATATAGTAGAGGACACTAGGAGGACACTGACAGAATTAAATCAAATATGCCTATATATGTTTGCCACAAAGCTGCTTCTACACAATGAAATCAAAGCTAAATGGCAGGTGCAATGCTTAAGTGGAATGGGTTGATCAGCGCTCTTTTCCTCGGAAATTGTGATTAGTAATGTTCCAAGTACTTGCTGTCCTACCACCCTGAGATTCAGAAGGAGAAAGATAAAGACCAGAGGCCTCTGTGACAATCTATCTGAACATTAATAGACAATGTAGTTTTAAAGCATTGGTAATTTGTCCAGTCTAGACTGATATATTTATTTTACATTTTTTCCTATGCACCATTTGTTGAATTTAATGCCTTGATTTTTAACTAAATTTATTTTTAAGTGACACATTGAAAACATGAAAATGAACAAATTTATGGGGCACCATGTGATGTTTTGTTCCATGTATACACTGTAAGTTTAAATCAGGTTGAATCTATCTATTTCCTCAAACACTTAACATTTGTTTATGGTAAAAACACTCAAAATTTTTTCATCTAACTTTTCAAAATATACAGAGAATTATTGTTCAATAGTCTCTGTTCAATGGAGCACCAGAACGTCTTACCATCAACGGTGAAGAGACAGCCTACAGAAGAAAATATCTGCAAACCATACATCAGACAAGGAATTAATATCCAGAACATATAAGGAATTCAATCAATAGCAAATAATAATAATATTAATAATCTGAATAAAAATGAATAATAGAGCAAAATAGACATTTCTCAAAGGAAGACATATGAATGGCCAATAGGTGTAAGGAAAAAAAAACCTCAACATCACTAATAACCAGGGAATCCAAATCAAAACCACAGTGAGCTATTGCCCCCATTCCAATACAAAGAATGTCTATTATCAAAAAGATAACAAGTGCTGGTGAGGATATGAAGAAGACAGACCTGTGCACATTGTTGGTGGGAATGTGAATTAGTACAGTCATTATGAAAATGAGTATGGCGACTACTCAAAAAAGCTTAAAGTAGAACTAGAATAAGACCCAGTTGTGGGTGATCTGAGGTGACTGGAGCTGCCTGCTCTGTGTTATCTGTCCTCTGAGGGCACGGCGTGTCTTGAGGCTTGGCATACCAAACCTAGTGGGAAGCAAACTTCCTGCAAGAGCACAACCTGTTCTGATGAGAACGGAACATAGAGGGAGGCTATGGCCTCGGAGGATCCGAGTTTCATGACATTCTTGCTCTTGCTCCTTGAGAAAGTGATAAGCACAAGACTGCTTAGTGTCTTAATTCTTAGAAGCTTTGTTTTAAGAAAATACATGGTGGTTTGATTAGATTAGTGCTTTCCTGTATGAGGTTCCCAGGATTTTTTTTTTATAAAAGAAGTCTGTTGCTCTTAATAAACATGCATTTGCTTGGAGCTGGTCTCCTTCTTTGCATCCCCCGTGTCCTGATTTCTGTGTCATTGCATCTTCCCGGGGTCTCTGCTCCCCTAGAGAGCGACCACACCCAGTAATCCCACTGTTGTGTATACATCCAAAGGAAATGACATCAGCATGTTGAATAGACATCAGCATGCCCATGTTCACTGCACAACTATTCAAAGCAGCCAAGAAATAGATACAATGTAAGTGTCCATCCACTGATGAATGAATAAAGAAAATGTGGCACATAGCCGGGTGTTGTGGTGCATGCCTGTAATCCCAGTAGTTGGGAGAATGAGACAAGAGGATCACAGGTTAGAGGACAGCCTCAGAAAGTAGTGAGACTCTCATCAACCTAGCAAGACCCTGTTTCAAAATAAAAATAAAATAGGGCTGGGGTGTATCTTGGAGGTAGAATGCCCCTGGGTTCAATCCCCAGTACCATAGCAACAACAAAAAGGAAAGGAAAGGAAAAGAAAATGTGGGACACAGAACTGAACTGCTGCGTCGGCAGAAGCAGCAGTGATGCCATCCTGTTCAGACTGCGCCGGCTACTGGCATTGCGGCTTCTGCAGGCCACCAACAAAGAAGCCAGTGACCTGTTGTAAAACCAGCAACTGCAAAGCATCAGCTACAAAAGCAGTAAGCAGTTTGATCTATGCTTGGCAGAATAGCCAGTGCCAGGAGACCTGACCAGAACCTGCAGCAGTGGCTGAGTCCACCCGTTCCCCTAGAGATTAAGAGCAGCACTCAAAGAGACAGTAAGTCAATGAGCCACCCCAGGGGGAGACCACCCAGCATGGCCACAGGGACTCGTGGGGTCTGAGACTGTGTGGATTGCCGTGGCGGAGGTGGGACTGGGGTCCGCTGTGGGACATGGTAGATGCGTGGATAAGCAGACATTCCCTAGCCACATTTGGGTGGGGCACACTTGCAGCCCGTGGTCGCAGTGCTCTTATAGAGTCCCTGGGGATCACCACAGGACATACAGTTGTGGTACCTGGGGAAAAATTGGACCAAACCAGCCCTCTCTGTGGAAAATGTGGAGTTCCATGTTTGCACAGAATTAGGTCAAAGTGACATCCGCCACTTTTATAGGTAAAGAGAGACACAAGCCTGGGGCCCCCTGCTGGTGACAACTGCCATAGATATAGACAGAGAGAGACATAGGGACAGCCCAAGTGGAGAACGCGGAGACCCATGCTTGCAGTGAGAGGGGCAATAGCGGCACTGGTCGCCTGCACAGGTAGTGAGAGGCACCAGGCAAGGGTCACAATCACTGAAGGAGACCAATAATTGGGCCTGCAAATGGACATTGTACTGAGCAAGTGAGAACAACCATTCAGTAAATGCTATTCACCTTTAAGGCTCACCTACTAGCAACTATCTACCTCCAGAATAAGAAACTATAAAGGGAGAGACATTAGACATAGGGAACCTACAGAGTGAGAGAGAGAGCTACCAAAAGCAACAAAGGTATAAACATAAGAAACCTGAAATCATGAACAGGAAGAATAGCAAAGAAACAATGAACTACCACAATCCCAAAACAACAGAACCCACCAACACAGAAGTGCAAAGATTGCCAGAAGGACAATTCAGAACTTTAATAATAGAAATGATACAGGATTTCCAAAAAGAATTCAGAGAGAACCTGAAAGAATTGAAGGATCAAATAAACAAAGAATCTGACACCCTGAACAGGAATCAAAAAGAAACTCGGAAGGAAGTGAAGGATGCAATAATTGAAATGAAGGCATCAATACAGACCATCATCAATAGACTAGACCACATGGAAAACAGAATTTCACTCTTAGAAGATGACCTCTCCAAAAATGAATGCATAGCATATAAATTAGAAAAAACAATTCGACAGCATGAATTGGACATTGATGAGATCTCAGCCAATCTTTCAAGAGCAAATCTAAGAATAATAGGCATAGGAGAGGGAATAGAAGCTGAAACCAAAGCAATCAATAATCTATTAAGAGAGGTAATATTCGAAAATTTTCCAAACATAGAAAAAGAGATCGATACACAGGCACAGGAAACATATAGAATCCCTAATAGACAAGATCAGAGAAGAGGTTCACCACACCACATAATAATCAAATTGACTAATGTAGAGACCAAGGAGAGAATCTTAAAGGCAGCAAGAGTAAAAACCAAGTAACATTCAAAGGCAAACCAATAAGAATCACTCCCAACCTTCCAAACCAAGTCATGAAAGCCAGGAAGGCCTGGAGCGACATATTCCAAACTCTAAAAGAAAACAACTTCCAGCCAAGATTTATCTACCCAGCAAAGCTATCTACCAAATTTGAAGGGGAAATAAAAACCTTCCATGACAAATAGAAGCTGAAAGACTTTATGTCTTCCAAACCAGCACTAGAGAAAATACTCAAAGAGATTAATTACAAAGAAGAAATAATAAGGAAATGCCAGAACCAGAGAAACAGTGATTTCCATCAAACAAATAACTAGGCAAAGAACAAACACTACCTCAAACAGAAATTAAAACTCAAAATGTTAGGAATAAAAACCCATCTCTCAATAATCACGCTGAATATAAATGGCTTCAACTCCCCAATCAAAAGACATAAGGTGGCAAAATAGATTAAAACTCACAATCCTGCTGCCTGCAACAAACACACTTTACAAGTAAAGATAAACTAAAGGTGAAGGGGTGGAGCAAGGTAATCCACACTAACGGAACTCGAAAACAAGCAGGAGTAGCAATTATAATATCAGACAAATTAGACTTCAAACCTAAACTTATAAGACAAGACAGAGAAGGTCATTTCTTACTGGTAAAAGGAACACTCCAGTAAGAGGATATAACAATAGTCAACATTTATGCCCCAAACATAAGTGAAACCACTTTCATAAAAGAAACTCTTTGTGACATTAAATCACACATAGATCCCAATACAATAATATTGGGAGACTTCAACACACCTCTCACACCACTAGATCGATCTTCAAGACAAAAGGTCTGTAAAGATGCCTCAGAACTAAGGAACACCATAAACCAAATGGACCTAGTGGACACATACAGAATATTCCACCAAACTACAGCTGAATTCACATTTTCTTCAGCTGCTCATGGAACCTTCTCTAAAATAGACCATATCCTAAGTCACAAAGTGAGTACTAGCAAGTTAAACAAATGTGAATAATCCCCTGTGTCTTTTCAGACCATAATGGAATGAAACTAGAAATCAACCATAAGAAGACCCAGAGAAACCTCATAAACACATGGAGACTGAACACCACACTGCTGAATGAGGAATGGGTGAGAGAAGAAATAAGGGGAGAAATTAAGAAATTCCTAGAAACAAATGAAAACAGAGACAAAACATATCAAAATCTCTGGGACACCCTGAAGGCAGTATTAAGAGGAAAATTCATAGCACTGAGTGCCCACATAAGAACAGAAAATCACCTAATGACACACCTCAAAACTCTTGAAAAACAGGAACATTCTAACCCCAAAGCCAGTAGAAGAAAGGAAATTATTAAAATCAGAGCAGAAATCAATGAAGTAGAGAATAAAAACACAATACAAAAAATCAACAAAACCAAAAGCTGGTTCCTTGAAAAAATAAACAAGGTAGATAAAACACTAGCCAACATAACCAAAAGAAAGAAAGAATCAACCCAAATTACTAAAATAAGAGATGAAAACATGATATTACTACCAACAGCAAGGAAATCCAGAGAATTATCAGAAGCTACTTTAAGAAATTATACTCCAACAAAATGGAAAACCTAGAAGAAGAAATTGACAAATTTCTAGACATGTACAACCTTCCTAGGGTGAATCAAGAAGATATAGAAAATTTAAATTGACCAATAGCAATAAAAGAGATTGAAGCAGCAATAAAGAGCTTACCATTGAAGAAAAGCCCAGGTCCAGATGGTTTCCCAGGTGAATTTTATAAAACCTTTATAGAATTAATCCCAATACTCCTCAATCTATTCCATGAAATAGAAAAAAATGGGACTCTCCCAAATACATTCTATGGAGCCAACATCACATTAATACGAAAACTAAATAAAGACAGCTCAAGAAAAGAAAACTACAGACCTATATCGCTGATGAACTTAGACGCAAAACTTCTAAACAAAATGCTAGTAACGAGCATACAAAACCACATCACAAAAATCATACATCATGACCAAGTTGGGTTCATCCCAGGGATGCAAGGCTGGTTCACCATAGGAAAAACAATCTATGTAATCCACCACATAAATAGAACTAAAGACAAAAAGCACATGATCATTTCAATAGACGCTGAACAAGTATTTGACAAAATCCAACACCCATTCATGATAAGAACACTGCGGAAAATCAGAATAAAAGGAACATACCTCAACATCATAAAGGCAATATACAATAGGCCCACAGAAAACATCATACTGAATGGGGAAAAACTTCGAGAGTTCCCCTTAAAAACAGGAACAAGACAAGGATGTCCACTATCACCACTCCTTTTCAATATAGTACTTGAGACTTTAGCCAGAGCAATAAGGCTAGAGAAGGAAATAAAAGGAGTACAAATAGGAAAAGAGGAACTGAAACTATCTCTATTTGCAGATGACATGATATTATACTTAGAAGATCCAACAAATTCCACCAAAAGGCTTATAGAACTGATCAACAATTTCAGTAGTGTCTGGATACAAAATCAATCTTAAAAAATCAGAAGCTTTTCTGTATGCCAACCATAAATCCACTGAAAAAGAAATCCGGAAGACATTTCCACTCATGATATCCCCCAAAACAATAAAATACTTGGGAATAAACCTAACCAAGGATGTAAAATACCTGTACAAGGAAAATTATAAAACATTGAAAAAAGAAATTGAAGATCTTAGAAGATGGAAAGATCTCCCATGCTCTTGGATAAGCAGAATAAATACCATAAAAATGGCCATTCTTCCAAAAGTGATCTACAAATTCAATTCAATACCCATTAAATTACCAAGGTCATTCTTCATAGACATAGAAAAATCGGTCCTTAAATCATTTGGAACAACAAAAAACCCAGAATAGTCAAAGTCGTTCTCAGCAACAAGAACCATGCAGGAGGCATCACAATACCTGACTTCAAACTATACTACATAAAAAGAGTTTGGAAGAATTCCATCTCTTTCAGTTTCACAGACTAGCTTGTGAAGTATTAGTTTTATTTCATCTGTGAAGGTTTTGTAAAATTCGGCTGGAAAACCATCTGGACCTGGGCTTTTCTTGGAGGGAAGACTTTTTATTGCTGTTTCTACCTCTGTGCTTGCTATTGGTTGATTCAGTTTTTCTGTATCCTCTTGGTTCAATTTGGGGAGGTTGTATGTGTCTAGAAATCTTTCGACCTCTTTAAGATACCTTAAGGAAAGAAAATTACAGACCAATATCATTAATGAACATAGACGCAAAAATTCTAAATAAAATACTAGCCATGTGCATTCAAAACCATATTGAGAAAATCGTACAGCATGACCAAGTTGTTTTCATCCCAGGAAAGCAAGGCTGGTTCAACATACGCAAAAGAATACATGTTACCCACCACATAAACTGAACTAAAAACAAAAATCACATGATCATTTCAATAGATGCAGAAAAAGCATTTGACAAAATTCAACACCCATTCATGTTAAGAACTCTACAGAAAATTGGAATAGAAGGAACATACCTCAACATCATTAAGTCAATATATAAGAAACCCAAAGCCAACATCATATTGAACGGGGAAAAATTGCTAGAATTCCCCTTAAAATCACGAACAAGACAAGGATGCCCACTATCACCACTCCTTTTCAACATAGTCCTTGAAACTCTTGGCAGAGCAATAAGACAAGAGAAGGATATCAAAGGAATTCAAATACGAAAAGAAGAACTGAAATTATCTTTATTTGCAGATGATATGATCCTATATCTAGGAGACCCAAAGAACTCAACCAAAAGTCTAGTAGAGCTGATTAACAAATTCAGCAAAGTAGCAGGATACAAGATCAACCTAAAAAAGTGAGTTGTTTTCATATATGCCAACCATGAATTCACTGAGAAAGAAATCCAGAAAACAATTCCATTCATAATAACTTCAAAACCAATCAAATACCTAGGAATAAACTTAACCAAAGAGGTGAAAGACCTCTACAATGAAAACTATAGAACACTGAAGAAAGAAATCGAAGAAGATCTTAGAAGATGGAAAGATCTTCCCTGCTCTTGTATAGGCAGAATAAATATTATCAAAATGGCCATTCTGCCAAAAATGATCTACAGAATCAATGCAATCCCTATAAAAATACCAACATCATTTTTCGCAGAGCTAGAAAAATCAGTCATTAATTTCATATGGAGAAACAAAAGACCCAAAATAGCCAAAACAATTCTCAGCAATAAGAACCATGCAGGAGGCATCACAATTCCTGACTTCAAATTATACTACAGAGCTATAATAATAAAATCAGCAAGGTATTGGCACAAAAACAGACACATAGACCAGTGGAACAGAATAGAAGATACAGAAACAAGTCTGCAAACTTATAGCCAATTGATTTTTGACAAAGGCGCCAAACACATACATTGGAGAAAGGACAGTCTTTTCAATGGTGTTGGAAAAACTGGTTATCTACCTGTAGAAAAATGGAGCTGAATCCTTACCTCTCACCCTGCACAAGAGTCAACTTGAGATGGATCAAAGACCTGGAAGTTAGACCAGAGACTGTGAAATTACTAGAAGAAGCCATAGGTCCAACACTCCATCATATAGTTGCAGGTAGAAACTTCCTCAACAAGACCTCCAAAGCACAGGAAATTAAAACAAGAATTAATAAGTGGGATAGCATTAAACTACAAAGCTTCTGCTCATCAAAGGAAACCATCAAGAGCTTAAAGAGAAAGCCTACAGAATGGGAAAAGATCTTTGCAAGCTATCCCTCTGACAGAGGTCTAAAATCCAGGATATACAAAGAACTTAAAAGACTTTACACTAAGAAAACAAACAATCCGATCAAGAAGTGGGCAACTGAAATGAATAGACACTTCACGAAAGAAGAGATACAAATGGCCAATAGATACATGAAAAACTGTTCAACATCATTAGCAATCAGGGAGATACAAATCAAAACTATTCTAAGATTTCATCTGACCCCAATTAGAATGGTAATCATTAAGAAGTCAAACAACAACAAATGTTGGCGAGGATGTGGGGAAATTGGGACTCTTCTACACTGTTGGTGGGATTGCAAACTAGTTCAACCGCTATGGAAAACAGTGTGGAGATTCCTCAGAAAACTGGGAATGGATCTACCATATGATCCAGCAATACCACTACTGGGTATTATACCAAAGGGATTGAATCTAGAAAACAACAGTAATATATGCATACCCATGTTCATAGCAGCACAATTCACAGTGGCCAAATTATGGAACCAACCTAGATGTCTATCAATAGATGAATGGATTACAAAATTATGGAAAATACACACAATGGAATTCTACTCAGCAATAAAGAAGAACGAAATAACATCATTTACACGAAAATGGAAGGATCTGGAGAACATTATGTTAAATGAGATTAGCCAATTACAAAAAAAGAAGGGACATATGTTTTCATTAATATGCACAATTTAGGGAATAGTGGGGACACAAAAGGGACTCCAATGACAATGGAGAACCCTCAGTGGTGCAAGGGAAGGGGTACAAGAGAAGGGGAAGGGCAAGAAAGAAGTGAATCTATGGAATTACTGTCATAAACAATGTGTGTATATGAGATTATACCAACATCATTCTCAGTGCTA
>PVJS01049373.1:0-14687 GCA_004027185.1 Glis glis | reverse complement strand
GAGGGCCTCGCTAGGTAGAGAGAGACAGAGAGAGAGAGAGACAGAGAGAGAGAGACAGAGAGAGAGAGGAGAGAGATCGATTGATCGATCGATCTATCTTGCGCGCGCATGCGCGCTGAGGCTGGCCGCGAACCCGGATCCTCCGGTCTCTGCCTCCCAAAGTACTGGGATTACAAGCGTGCGCCACCACGCCCGGCTATCCATTGTTCTTTGAAATAACTGATCCAATAGTCAAGGCTCATTTTACTTGTTGACCTTCGTATATAATTGGGTCTTGCTAAATGTAATGTGTCCTTTTCATTTTGCTACAGAAAGAGAATCTGACCCATCTCCTTCTGTGGAATTCTTTAATTGATAAATGTTCTTTCTCGGAAAGTAGTGGGTAGTGAACTGCGGATGGAGGTGGGAGGAGAGCCCCGGATTCCTCAGTCACTCGTGGCAAGCTGAGGAGGCAGCAGCTTCAAGAATGTTCTGTTACCTGTAAGAGGAGGCACACAGTCTGCAGCCCTTGCCCATCTTTGCTCATGGCTGTTGATGTATCGTGCTCAAACGACCTTCTCCCCCTTGGTCCATTTTACCTTTGCAGTCCCAGAACCTCTTCTCCCCATGGTATCCTACATCCCACAATCCCAGCAACACCCTGACGCTCCTTGCTCCCTCTTAACAGCAAACACAGGGTCAGAAATGAGAAAGTCTTTTCAGAAAAATGGAGAAGGGAGGCAAGAAAAAGGAGCAAGACCCGTTCCCCTCAGGATGTTGAGAAATGGAGAATCAAGTCACCTTGTTTGTGGTCACTGGGTAATTCTAAGTGACAAAATAATTACTGTAGTCATTTAGCGTTAGCTGTAGTTGCAAGTATTATAGAAGTGCGGAGAGGAGCCCCAGAAGTCACTCCAGGGGCTGGGAGAGGGCTGTAGGACCCCCCCCCCCAGATAATAAATGCTTTTTCTGGAAAATGGAGGTAACTTAATGAGCTTGTCTCAAGTTATTACTGTGGGAAACAATGAATAGAATGAGTATGGAAAAGATACCAAGAGTAACTTTGAAATACTGAGATTGAAAGAAGTCATGCTGAAATTGGGGAGGCTGAATGTGAGCAGTTTTAAGTTTAAAAGAAATCAAGTGATGTGACCAAGAATATAGTTTGGGTTCAAATTTCTGCTCTGCCACTAATGCTGTGTGACCTCAAGAATGTTAGTGAATTCTCTGGGCCTCTGTTTCCTCATGGGCAGGACCTACCTTGCAAGGCTGTGATAACACCTGAGGTCATGCAGGTAAAGGGCCTGTGGCAAAATGATGCTCACGGAATGGTAGCTGGTACTGTTGACGGAGTTAATTAAGGTAAACTATCAACTATGCCTTTTATGAATTAGAAGGAAGTCCTCTCATACTGACACGCTATTGTATTCACAGTTATCAATAAGATGTGGGTTGAATGATTTCATCAGATAGATAAGGGAATGTTACTTGGAAGCCTTGAAGCATACCTTTGGAAGGAAGCAGTCACGCAAGAACTCTGGAAATCCGTTCATGGCACTGAGTGAAAGAGCACACCGCCATCCAGCCTGTAGGATGTTCTTTGAGTGGTGACAATCAAGCATTTTGACAGTGCACAGGGACCAGAATTACATGCTGATAAAGTCATCCACGAGATGTTGCAAGAGCTGAAACACCAACCCTGCTCATAGACCTGGCCTTCCTCTCAGGCGTGCATCTCTCTTCGGGTGGAGGAGAGCAGGTGTCATGGCCCTGGGCTTGGAGAAGCAAGGTATTTGATTCCTGTGCTCAGGCAACACCAGGAACCAAGTGCACCTAAGGCAACTAATCAAAATGAGCTTTTAAAATGAGCTTTTAAAAATGATATTTTAAATGTGGGGGCTAGGGATATAACTCAGTGGTAGAGCGCTTGCCTAGCATTCATGAGGCCCTAGATTTCATTCCCCAGCCCTTTCAGAAAATAAAAGTGTAAACATTTGGTTTGCACTGTTGTTTTGGCTTTGTTGGGAATAAAACAGAACTGTGAGGCCCTGGGGCTCTCAGTGTCTCATTTAGCAATATCACATGGCAAATTTAAATTTCTGGGCACTCAATGGACTACTCATAGTCCATTTGGGAAAAATTGATAAAAATGAACATTCCTGCCAATAACTCACATTTTAGTGGATCAGAACAAAATAGCTGATCATTTGTTCAAAATTGTTGAATCTATGAAGAGCTCTAAGTTCATTAGCTTACTCCATGAAGTTGGGGTATTTGGGAAGAAGGTCAGGCATGGATTGGTATTTGGACCTAGAAGCAAGTGCACCTGGTTCTTGGTTCCCATACACACAGGACGTGCAACAACATAGCTCCAGTTGATGGAGCCAGTCCAGGAGAATGTGCACACCCACAGGACAGTTCTCAACACAGCCACATGAGCACTTGCAAGGGCCCAATCAAATCTAAATGAGAGTCAAATTCCTCTGCAGATTCTCTCTCTCTCTCTTTTTTTTTTATTGGTGGGCTGTGGGGAGAGCTGTCCAAAGCTGGGTCTTCCCCAGCACTGGGGACGCAGGGCGGGTGAGCCCTTGGCCCCGCCCCCAGAGAACCCCTCCCCCCAGTGCTGGGGACACAGGGCAGGTGAGCCCTCAGCCCCGCCCCCAGAGACCCCCTGGCACTGGGGACGTGGGGCAGGTGAGCCCTTGGCCCTGCCCCCGGAGACCCCTGGCCCTGGAGACACAGGGCAGGGGAGCCCCCAGTCCTGCCCCAGAGTACTCCAGTACTGAGGTCATGGGAGGATGAGCCATGACCCCGCACAGGAGGGACTCCAGACAAAAAGAGAAAACCTCGGATGAGCGAAGAAGGCAAACTAACTGGGGGAGACGGAGGGAAGGAGAGGGAAACAAACTGGAGCACAGGATGGACGTACACAAAGGTATCAAAGTCAACTACTATGCTGAAAACGGGAAAGAGGGAGGGGGGAGGCAGGTGGTGGGAATTGGGGGAGGGCTAATTGACCTATGAGTGCATGTATACATCAACCACCCTGAAATCCTTCAAGATGTATGATTGCAATGCACTAAAATTTTAAAAAAGTAAAAAAAAAAAAAGCTGGGTCTTGCAAAGGTGAATTTAATTTTTGAAAGTAGCCAAATTTCACTGAAGCCAAGTTTAGTGAATAAGGTAAATTATCAGGATGAACAAATTAAAAATAAGGTGGGGCCATAAAATGACAATACTGGTGTGCTCATCTGGCTTGCAAAGTGGTTCTGAGAGGTAATTCCAGAAGCATTGAAAGAAACACCTTCCTCCGACTGCCGGAGTGGGTACATCTCCAAGGACAGATGGAAGGCATAGACCACGATCTGTAAAAATGGGAGCTGGGTATGGTGGCGCACACCTGTAATCCCAGTGCTTGGGAGGCTGAGGCAGGAGGATCGCAGGTTCAAGACCAGCCTTAGCAACTTAGCGACACTTTCAGCAACCTAGTGAGACCCTGTTTCAAAATAAAATAAGCTGGGCATGGTGCCATACGCTTGTAATCCCAGTGCTTGGGAGGCTGAGACAGGAGGATCACAGGTTCACAGCTAGCCTCAGCTACTTAGTGAGGCCCTCCCCAACTTAGTGAGATCCTGTTTCAAAATAAAGAATAAAAAATAGGGCTGGGGGTATAGCTCAGAGTTAGAATGCCTCTGGGTGCAATCCCCAGTACTGCAAAAATAAAAATAAAAAAATAAAAAGGCTGGGGATGTAGCTCAGAGGTAGAATATCCCTGGGTTTAATTCCTATTACAAAAAAAAAAAGGGCATCATCTTTCAGATATTCAATTTTTAAGGATTTATTGTGAAAAAAGTATTGTGATGGTTCACAATGATTTAGTGAGTAGGAAGCTTGGTGCGGTATTAATAACGGCTTAAAAATCGGAACAGGCCTCAATGTCCAGCAGTATGGATTGGCTAAATACAGGAGGGCGTATTATGTGGATAGATACTGTGCAACCATGAGAATGATGCTCCTGAAGCATCTCTGCTAGCATAGAAACCATTCATGTTCAGTGGAAAAAGCCGGTTACCAAACAGTGTGAAGATCTGATCCAGGTTAAAGTATGTCGATACAGGGAGGGAACAGAAAAGGATACAGCAAGGCATACGCCAAGTGGTAAATGAGGGGGGTTAGGAATATTTCAATTCTTTTTGCTTGTGTGTATATCCTGATTTTTCTGTAACAACAAAATATTTTTATAAGAAAAGATAATAAAGAAAAACGTTCAAAAAGAGAGAGACAATTCTGCTATCCTTAGAGAGGAACTGGGATGCGCCTGTGTTCGCTGCTAGGGGTGATGTAACGGTTGCCACGAAGGTCTCAAACACCAGAAACCTGTTGTCTCTCAATGTGGAGCTGAGGTGAGACCAGGGTGTCACAGGTGGCCCCTTCAGGGAGTCGTGAAGGACCTGCTCCCTGTCTGTACAGCTTCTGGCTGACGATCTTTGGTATCCTTGGCTTCTGGAGCATCACTCCAATCTCCACTTCCATCTTTGCATGGCATCCCCACCGAGTGTGGATCTATGTCCAAATGTCCACTTCTCATAAAGATGCCAGTTATATTGGATTAGGGACCGGGCCTGCCCTGCTCCAGTAGGCCATGTGACCTTGTGTTAACTAACCACATCTGCAACGACTCTGTTTCCAAATAAGATCACCTTCTGAGGGACTTCAGCTCAGGACTGCCACGTCCGAGGGGGACACAATTCAAGGTCAGTGCGATACCCCAGTGAGGGAGCCATGCTGCTCCGCCCCACTGAGGTGTGCGCCAACCTGTCACCTGCCGTATAGCATGAGCGAGGGCCAAGGTCAGGAGTGGTGGGAGGGGGACACCAGATCCCTGTGGGACTTCAGGTTCAGAGAGACAAGGTGCAAAATGAGCCCTGAGCAAAGCAGCCTCCGTGCCACGGGTGCCCAGGCCCGGGTGGCAGACACGGGTGGGCATTCAGGTTTACATATTGGATCTAGGGGGCCCTGTTTAAAGATGGGAAAAGAAGCAATCTAAAGAGAGAGAAAATGACACATTGTTACTTTGGGTTGCAAGTAGGAGTTTGGGTTTATGAAACAAAAAAAGCACCAGGCACCGTGGTGCACATCTGTCATCCCACCAACTCTGGCGGCTGAGGCAGAGGATAGCAAGTCCAAGGCCAGCCCGGACTCAAAATAAAAAATGTAAAGGTCTGGGGATGTAGCACAGTGGTGGAATAGGATCCCTAGGTTCAATCCTTGGTTTTGCAAACAAGGTAAGCCAAAACAAAAAATCCAGAAAGACCAAGAGAAAGGGGAGAAAAAATATTATGAGTATTGCACTAAAGCCTGTGCACGGATGTTTTTAGTGTTTTTTTCATAATTGCCAAAAACTAGAAACAATCTAGACGCCCCTCGGTAAGTGACGGGGTAAACAAACTGTGATATATGCATACAATGGAATAGTGATAAAAAGAAACGAGCCATGAAAAGACATAGGGGAACCTTAAACGCACCTGCTGAGTGAAAGAAGCCAGTCTAACGGGCTGCACAGTGTATGATCCTGTCATGGGAGATGCGGTATCTCCAGAAGAGCATCCCGAGGAATTTCCAGACAGATGGGGGATCTCGACTCCGGACCAGTGAGGTCCTTGACATACGTAACAGAAAAGAATTTCAGCACGTGTCAGTAGAGGCAGAAATTTATTTAGGAAAGTGAAGAATACACATTCAAGGGAAGATGTGATGCGTTTTGGGTGTTCCCAGAGCCTCTTTTAAAGGACACTCGGTGAAGGTCTGTGAGGATGACCTCAGTCCGGGCATCACAGGATGGTCTATGGTCATCTGCTCATCTTCCTGATCCTTAATGAGGTCTCCATTGTCAGATCAATAGATAATGTTGGAAAGTCCCCTAAATTAGAGGTTTCTCAAGATGTCCAATCTGTCTTGTTTAAACTCCTTATCAGGAGGATTAGTTAGTGCACAAGACAACTGTAGTTTTTTGGTTAACTTTAAGATGTATAGATTTTCCAGGAAATTGGGGGTGACAGGCTTGGGAGAGTGACTGGCTTAGGGAGTGACAGGGCTGGAAAAGTATGGGGAACTTCTGAATTAAAATCCCATTTCCTTCTCCTTTCCTGTGGTCCTGGGGGATCAAACCCAGGGCTTCATGCATGCTAGGCAAGCACTTTACCACTCTACCACTGAGCTACACCCCCAGCCCCTCCTTCTCTTTTCTTTATGTCTCCTTTCTACCTATTTTATTTCTTCTATCCTATCTCGATTGCAACTACATGACACGCTGGAAAAGGCTAAACTCCAGAGGTGGTAAAAAGATCAGTGGTTGGCAGAGGGTTTTGTGTGGGTAGAAGGGAGGGATAAATAGGCAGAACTCAGGATTTTTAAGGCAGTGAAACTACATGATACTGTGATGGTGGATATATGTCATTCTGCATTTGTCAAACCCATAGAATGTACAACACAAAGAGTGAATTCTAATAGAAACCCTTACTTGGTTAATGATAATGTGTCAGCATTTGCTAGTCAGTTATAATAAATGTACCATACTAATGCAAGATGTTGGTATAGGGGCAACTGTTCAAGGCAGGAAGGAGTATATGGGAACTCTGCATACTACCTCTTTGATTTTTCTGTAAACCTAAAACTGCATAGAAAAAAAATGCCTATTAACTTAAAAATCAACCCCCCAAATATCTTCTACAAAAAGAAATGTAAAAGAAATCACACACTAGTCAGCTGCCCAAAAGGGGCCCTTGGCAGATAAAGGTCTGAGAAACTGCAAGAGTTAGCTCTTTCTCAAAGGCGGTGAGAAGACACAGATGCCCAAAGTGTGAACCAGCAGGACTCTGCAGATTCAAACAACCTGCACTCGGACACCTAGCTCAGGCTCAACAGAGCCCCTCTAATGGAGCTGGGAAGGTGGTCGGGGGAGGGCAAGAGGAACCAAATTCTTATTCGAAGAAATAACAATTTGGAACGTGCACAAGAGTGTCAACAAGTTATGTAGATCTTATCAGCATTGCATTTTTGGTGCCTCCCAGCTATCCAGCCAGGCTCCACCAGCCTGTCAACACCCGTCAGCATCCCACGCCTCCCGGGCCTATCAACACCTCAGAGGCTCTTCTGAGGCCAGGCCTGCCTCCCCGGAGCCTGGGGCCGGGAGCCTGGATTCTCTCTTTCCCTTTCCTCTCAGGGTACCATCATACCTTCCACACTCCCTTGGGGCTCAACATCCATAAAATTGAACAATACCATTATGCTAATTTTGGAAAAAATACTCAAGGTGGGAATATCTGTTGTCCTCACATTTGAAGGAAGAGAATCTACAGTATCAGCCATGTGAGGAGAAACATGCAAAGTCATCATTAAGCTTATATGAGGTGTTTCTACATTTGCAGATGAAATGTCATGATTTTGCAAAATTATGGAGAAGGCATAAGGCATAAGATTCATTGAAATTCTTTTCCCCAACCTGTGTGTGTGTGTGTGTGTGTGTGTGTGTGTGTGTGTGTGTACACATGTATACATTGCTCTATGATAATGCAGGCTTTCAAATTTAATTTTGCTAAAGGATGCAAAAAAATTAGGTTAATGAAAACAGTAGTCTTTATATCTCAACTTGCTTTTATACCTGTGCATTTCATTAAAGTCAGTGAGTAGCTCTCCTTGTTTGTCTTCATTTTCAGGCAGCTTTAAGTGCCTTGAAACAATTTTCTGAACAAGGACTGGATCCAATTGATGGAGCAATGAATATTGAAAAGGGTTCTCTTGAAAAGTGAGTAAATCCTCCATCAGTATTTTACATTTGTAATTTTATAACAGTACAAAAGATGAGACATCCATACTTACAATGTAAAAAAATCCAATGATATCTGAATCTTACAAAATTATTCATAATACAATGATATGCAGATGAATGAAAAATAGTCTATATGGTGATATTCATCTCCTATAACATGTCTGTGAGAGTTTTAACCTATGAATTAATCATTATTTCTGCATGTTAGTGCTCATGTTGAAAATGTTCATGAACTTGTCAACTGTAGAGATTTTGTAAAACTTACAAAAAAGTTGTTTTTCACTTCCTTGAGCATCCTCTAGCTAACCCGTTGCCACGGTAAAAAAAAAAAAAAAAAAACTTTCACGCATGTTCTTGCTAAGTTGGAAGCACAACAGAGAAAAGGGATGGAGGGGTGCCCCTCCCCTTGGTGCATTTGGTTTTCACGTTGCCCCATGAACACCGCACAGCATCGCCACAGAAATGGGGCTCTCAGGGGCTACAAAGGCAAAAATGCAGCTGTAAAAATTATTTCTGAAATCCAGCGCTTAGCTTTTCTTTATGGGGTTTGTACATAAAGTCCTATCTGAGGAACTGAATTTGGGGTCTCTCCAGAGACCCAATTTATGCTAAGGAAATGAAAAGCAATTATATTTACATAATAGAACCCAAACTCTTTGAAAGCAATAAGAACAGCCAGTGAGGTCTCAGCACAGGCACAGAAGAGAACATTTTTAGAATTCAAATAAAAATAGATAACCAAGGAAGTAAAGACCAGATATACTGATCCTACAGTTAAGTGAGCATCCCCCCACCCAAGAAAACAAAGCAATCCAGAAAACAACAAAAAGCCTAGCATTTGGTCATTAATATTTAAAAGTTAAGAACGTGAGAAGAAAAACATTTGGTAAACAGACATGGCATTTTAAATTGTCTATAGATTGGCAACCATTTATAAGCTAATTTAATCAAAACCATTTCCACATGATCTCATCAGCAGACTATCTGAACATAAATATTGTTGTTTCACTTTAAGACGTCACTTTTGTGGTGACCTTCGAATCTTATGTGCCATCTGCTAATAAACATGTCTGAAGATGTGCAACCCCGGACCTCAGCTCTTGTTAATGTATTAATCTTTCAGACAAGCCAAGCATCTAAGAGAGAAAGCGGACAATAACCAGGCGAACCCGGGCTCCATCGCTCAGGACTGCAAGAAATCCAAGCCGGCCATCTAGCAGCTCCCAGAACCCACGGCTGCCACTGCATCCTTATAAACCTGTCAGCACGCATGGGGGTGTCTGTGTTCAAGGAAATGAATGACTAATACCATTATTTGAGTCTCATGTGAAGACAACACTATTCTAACACAAGAGATAATATACGTGGTACTGTTTATTCAACTGGGGAAAAAATAGAACTTTGAGCATTTCCCTTGGAACTTGAGATCAGATCATAACTCATTTGCCCAAGGCAGCAGAAATCTGATCCTGCTACTGGAGCTTAAAATAACAATTAATGAAAAGTGTTAGAAACAGAGCTCAAGTTTTAAAATGATTAATAGAGAAGTTGGGTACGGTTCTGTTATGATTGTTTTGTTGTGGCACTTGTGTTCAGTTATATTCTCTCTCTCATTTGAAATAATGCTTGACGGTTCGAAAATTAACCAATGACGTGCTGTGGAACGTGATGGTTGTTGTCTTCATATAGAGTCACCCAGTTTCTCTTTTTATGCAGATATTTGTAACCTTCATCCTATATCAATATAAATAACTTTAAGGTGCACTACGCAAAGATGTATGCAAACAAATATGTTTTAAATCAGGTCAAATGAAAATAATGCTAGGAACAAGTAGTTTCAATATACTCCAGGAATTTCAAAAAGCAAAACAAGACCAAACCAAGCAGTTGTGGGTTTTGAGCTCCATGACCATTAGCAACTAGGGGGCGTCTTGCCTCTGTGTGTCATTTTCCCTGATTGCTCTCGGTGTCGTGGAAACCATGCCCACCCCCATACGTGTGTTGTAGCCGCTCACTGTTTGCATCAAGTGTCTTTATGAAATGTCTCTGGACTTGGGACAGTGAGTAGGATCAAAATAAATAATGTACATGGCGGGGAAGGGAAAGCCTGTTGGAGAAGCTTCTAGCCAGCCGCGTTCTGGACCAGCATGTTGGAATCCAGCGTGGGGCAAATGCAGTAAAAATTTGGTCGGTTTCTGTGTGAAGTGTTGTTGTTGTTCTTTTGCTCCTTGGCTCTCATCTTTTAAATATCGCTTCAGTGAAACCCATTGGCAAGGCCACCGCCCGGCCGAGTCACCCTGCCCAGCGGTGGAATTAGAGGGCAGCCGTATCTGCGAAACTGCAGAGCCGCCTCCTGGGTGCTGGCCGGCCAACGTCATCTCATTGCCCAGGCTTTCTCTGTATTGATTTGCAGATATTGTGCAATGAGAAAACACTAGATGGTCTAACTGCTCGACCCAACCTGACAATAGGAGTGTAATTATATAAGATTTCACAAGCAAAACCACCACGAATCATGATCTGGCTTGACTCACACATGACTGGAGAATAAACAAACAGCACCATAAGGAAATAACTCGAGGGTTGTCGCTAATGACTCCCATGTGGGGAAGTCCGTCCATCCGGCAGTATGAGGAGGGCTGGGTGTCCTTGGAGGAAATAGATTTTGTTACATAAAGCTGGGTCCTGGTGAAAATAACAGCATGTTTGTGAAGTTGAGGTTCACAAAGGTAAACGGTTTGAAACCTAGTCCTGCTGCCTAACCCAAGGGCACAGAGGGCCCTAAATCATTCCCTCGGAAGGGGACGGGCCCTTTCTTCTGCTGCCACAACTTGGCCACCCAAGGCTTCCGCCCTCAGATGAGGTGGGGGCTGCTTCGGGCAGGGTCACGGAAGTGGCTCTTTGGTTTAGCCAACACAATAAATATGCTACCTTCTGCAAGCGACACCGCGGACACCGAGGCCAGCAGGTCTGTGGGAGAGTGATGAGCTCGGGGAACAAACACAGCTAATCAGTTCTCACGACCCAAGTATCTGAAGCACTTAACTGGAGCTGTCTGACACCATGTCATCCTCAGAGCTGATGGATCACTGCACCCTCAGTCATCCTCAGAGCTGCCGTGGTGGGGCTGGGGGTGGGGGATGGAAATTTGTACAGCATCTCAAGTTTAGTGAGAGATTATTTATTCAAAATCCCATGCCCTCTACCTGCTGAAAGAACCCAGAAAGGCCTTCAGATATTTCCCCGGAACAGCAGCACTTCCTGGGAATCATCCCGGGGTATTTTTTGTTGTTGTTGGTTGAATTACCAATGCAAATGATGGGTGGCCCGCAGTCCCTGGCAGGGACCCGCTGGGAAGCTCGGTTCCAAAGCGCAATGTTATATATCATTAGAGGGGAAACCATTAAGTAGATTTATTGAAAGAATGTTTCTTCGGCACAAGGAGATCTTTTTGATGAAAAATGGAACTCATTATTCTTTAAAGGACTCAGATTGACTTATCTCCTTTATCAATTACAGTGTCTGCTTTCAGCTTTTCTCAATCAGCACAGAGCTTTGTAGTCACTTCCCAGCGCTGAGGCCAATGTGTTTTACGAAAAAGGTTTGTTTTTACATTTTAATTGGAAATACAATATTACACTTTGGAACCCTGACCATCCTTCCCAGTACAACTTGCCAGAGATCAATGATGAGACACCACCCATCGGTCATGACAGACATTCCTCCGCTTTTCCGGGGTGACCCCTCTGAGTTGTTCTAGCATTCTTCTCCCCAGCAAACATTATCACTTGTGATTTTTTTTTATAGTTTTGGCAATTTTGTACCTCATAAAGTAAAAATAGGTGAATGAAAAACCTTATTTTACAGAGGTTTTTCAGGACTCCTTGTGACTTTGGAAATACGATCCAGACCAAGCCTGGTGTTTAAATCCTGCTGTTACCATTATGACCAAGAATGACAGAAAGCCTAGCAGTTTTGCACACAGAGATGATAGGTCATTAATGGCAAAATCATGTGCAAATTGGCCTTCAAGTCTCCCATAGCCTAACCCACCATGATATAAACACCTGGTAAATGCATGGGTGCTACACTGAATGAGTGAACAAGATAATAATCTTATCATCCAATACTTGTTGGAGAAACACATTTTAAAATCTCACTGCTTACATGACGTGGAGATACACATGATATGCACGCATGATAACATGTGGCATTACTGTTGATATGCTATTACACACTTAACCTCAGGCTTTTGTGTGTGTGTTTGTGTGTGTATGGTACTAGGAATTGAACCCAGGGGCATTCTACCTCTGAACTACACCCCCAGCCCTATTTTTTTTTAAATTTTGAAACAAGGTCTCACTAAGTTGCAGTGGGCCTTGCTAAATTGCTGAGGCTGGTCTTGAATCTGTAATCCTCCTGTCCCGGCCTTCCAAGTAGTAGGATCACAGGTGTGCAGCATCGTGCCTAGCTCAAACCCAGGCATTTTAAATCATGAATATGGCAAGCAAAAAAAAAAAAAAAAACCTTTCATTTACTGAAGAGGACTTTGGTCCCATGGGACTTCGTTTTCCCATCTTCCCACTTCTGCATTTATATTTCGTTTCTAGGCTAACAGATGTAATTCCATTCCCCATCCCCAGATATATTCCTGTATTTCCGCAATCTCATGTGGAAAGTCACAAGGAAAGACTTTGTAATATCTGATTCAAAGCAAAACCTTCCTTAGTCATGGTTAAACCCAACCATCACTTTCTGGCAGACATCACCTGAGTTCCATCTCACCTTGCAAGACTCGTTTAAAAGTTACCTCATTGGGGAAGCGCTCCTCTCAGGTTCTAACCTTTTAACATAAGAGCTCCTTTGACACTCTGACGTGTGCTGGGAATTCAGACAATCATAAACAAAAAAACTTCACGTTAAACAGTCCCCATTATGGCTAGGGGAAAGACCAAGAAGGAAATGAGACTGGGCGATGAGTGCGCCATACTCAGAAGTGTGATAGCTGGTAGTTCATCCCTCATTCATCCTCCCATGCTAAATATTCTGGTGACACTGTCAAAGAAGCCACATTTGCTTTCAAGGAACCTTCACTCCAGGAGTGTAGCTTATCTCACCCCCACCTCACCTCAAACGTCCACTGCCCCCCATCTCTTTAAGTTCACCAACACTCAGGAAGCCAATCAACCCAATTTATCCCTCATCGTATCTCCTGGCCTGGAGCACGAGCCACCTTAACACAGTAAGTACTTAATAAATGTTTGTTGAATATATGAGTAACACGAAAACCTCTGCCGGGATGGTTTTCCCCTTCTAATTGCATCAGTGCTCACTTGGACAAAGAAGTCTGCTACCGCATGGAGCCTCTTGCCTGGGAATAAACCCTGTGGAAGTTATTTCACATCTTCAAGTTTCAGCTTCTCATCCAAAACCCGGGGATAAAAAAATGCAGAAGCATACAGACTATTTTTTTACATATGTATATATTTTTAAGGTAAATCAATATTTCAGTCCATTAGTGTACATTAGGGAAAGAGCAAGGGTCCAGGAGTCAAATCTAGGGACCTGGTTCGAACATAGATGGCAAGGGACGCAGCCTTCCCGGGCCTCAACTTGCACAAGTATAAAATGATAGTCCCTAAGAACACTGTAGCTCTAAATTTATCTTCCCATAGTACCTCTTTTACTAAGGGTATGCCTATATTCAAATTTTATGTCTAATAGAGGTGAAGTTTTTATTAAACACCTGGAAGAAAAATACCACTCTTATGTCAATTAAAGTCCTTTCAGTTTCAGGTTCTGAAAACCGATTCACCCAGCAACGGGAAGTTTGCTATTAGGCCAGAGAGCTTTCACAGAACTTAAGGGCAGAAATGCAGAAACAAACTGCAGCCCCGAAGTAGAAGGCTATGGGGAGTCTAGGAAGTTCTCCCCCTCTCTCAATCCCTCCTTCTCTCTCTCTCTCTCTCTTTCTCCAAACCAGCTCCTGCTTCGCAAGTGCACACGGCAGAGAACATGACTACCAATGGAACCCAAGTTTGCAGACACCTGATGAAACACTGACTTTCTCTTTAGATTTTATTCCCAGAGTCTTAGGATGTGTCCCTGATTGGCCGTTCTTGGACCAGACATTCACCCATGGCTCACAGTGTACAAATGTGGCTGCCTGGAGTCTGCCCCTGGGAGGAGGATGGAGCAGTCACCCATGAAGACGGAATCATTGTTTGGAGAGAGCCCAGCAGATGGCTCCTCAGCTACTCCCCATGTACTTCCTGGGGCAAGGCTCATTTTAACCATGTGCTCGTTCTTACTGTTAACGTCGTAAACAGGGAAGCTTAAATAACTGAACAACGTGTTCTTCCCAATGTCAATAGATCAGTCTCAAGCTTGTGAAGACTGTAGCATTTTGTGTGGTTTTATTTAATCCTTTCAGTCTTTAATTTCAAGGGTCTGAAGAACCACAAAACTATCCTGAATGAATCATACAACTACATAGAGTAAAAAAATTTTAAACTTTCCAGTGATCCCAAATTAGTATATTTTAAATAATCCTCCTTGATGCAAATCAAAACTACTCTAAGATTTCATCTGACCCCAATTAGAATGGCAAGCATTAAGAAGTCAAACAACAACAAATGTTGGCGAGGATGTGGGGAAATTGGGACTCTTCTACACTGTTGCTGGGATTGCAAACTAGTTCAACCACTATGGAGATCAGTGTGGAGATTCCTCAGAAAACTGGGAATGGATCCACCATATGATCCGGCTATACCACTACTGGGTATCATACCAAAGGGATTGAAACTAGAAAACAACAGTAATATATGCATACCCATGTTCATAGCAGCACAATTCACAGTGGCCAAATTATGGAACCAAC
>PVJS01049372.1:0-14689 GCA_004027185.1 Glis glis | reverse complement strand
CTCCTTCTATGCCTTACAACCAAGATCGTACACACCGTGTCAAGTTCTCTTCAAGGTATGTGTCTCTGATTTTTATATTCAAATTACTCATGATAAATTATTACATAGAAAAATAAACATATTTTTCTTTGACATTAAGGCCCATGTGAAGTGACAACTAAAATATGAATTACAACATTGTCACCTTTGGCACAATTGGCCCACATTTAAAACTTTAACTGCAATGATCAAACTTTAACTCCAATGATAATATTCCAGTCCCTGTATCATTTAGTGTTATAATTAGCTAGCAATATCCACAATACAAAGAAAAGAGGAAATAATGATAAATTATGTGATACCATTTAATTTGTAATTTATGATAAAAATACTTGAAATTTCAAGTGGCTTTCTTGCATGTAGTATACAGTAAAACACAGACACAAATTATCCCTAATTGCAGAAGCTAATGCCACAGAATGAAAAAACCTGAAAATGACCTATAATCAAAATAAGACCTAACACTCAATATTATATTAATAAATATATGTAATATTGACACCAGTCATGGTATTATTGATCTTTATAGTATTGGTAATCTCTAGTAACCTTCAAAGATCATATTCCTTATTTTAGATATTGTATGCAATGTGTTATATTTGAACACCAAATATTTTTGTGTGTGTGGTACTGGGGATGGAACTCCCAGGGGCATTCTACCTCTAAGCTACAACCCTAGCCCTTTTTATTTTTTTATTTTGAAACAGGGTCTTCTAGGTTGCTGAGAGTCTTATTAAATTGCTGAAGTTTGTTTTGAATCTGCAATCCTCCTGTTTCAACCTCCCAAGTATTGGGTTTATAAGCAATCACCACCACACTGCACTTGAACACAAAATTCTAAACTATATTTTCTTTGAAAATTATGCCCCATCCCACCCTGCCTCACAATGGAGAGAACCTAATATTATGATATTATGTAGTATGTGCATTACTACCTAATTATTATTTAAACCTCAATATATGTATGTCTTCAGATTAAACTGGTGTGCATAAATCTTAAAAATTTAGACAGCAAGACTGAAACCTTTTTTTCGTCTGCACTGTCAATGAATGGAATCCCATGACGCTTCTGATCTCAAAAGAAGAAACATGCTTAGTTTTAAATAGCTGTTTTTGTATCATGGAACGTAAATTTAATAGATTTTGATATATAAAAGTTAAACTTGGTGTTGAACTAGGAGTGGTTGTTCAATTTAAAAACAGATTTTAATTTGTGAATAGAAAATACATTACCTTTAAATAGAGTTAAATTATAAAGTTAATTTAAATGAAACTTGAGTTTCCCCTGAAATTTGAGTTATAGAAAAGTCTTTTATTTGCTCAAAGCCTAAATCACTAACCCAAATCCTTTCCATATAGAAACCCCAAAATGAGTATAAATTTTAGCAGCACTGGTCTTTGAATTTGAGTAGCAAGAAGTAAAGTACCCTGTTTGTCCATCCATCTATATAAATTAGGAATAATACATTAAAAAGCATTAGCTCTATACATTTAAAATAAGAATAATAATAGTAGAATATATGATATAACTAACAATAGATTTACCATGTTTTATATATATATATAGATTTACCATGTTTTATATATATATAATATATATTATATATATATATACTACAGTTATGCTTATTGCTATATTGCCCAGGTAATAATATTGTCTAAATATTACCTTAAAGATAGCTTATAGAAAATTTTAGAAATAAATATATTGAAGGAAACATGGTATGTGAAAACATGTTTTTATATTTTTATATTTTGAAATTGTTGCTCTGTTCTAAATAAAATAGCAGATTTGGCAGAAAATGGAAACTGGAAAATATTACTCAAGCTCTATTTCTTTTCAGTGTGATTTACACCCATATATTTAAGAAAAACTTTTTTGTTCTTTATGTTAAATTGTGTATTCCCCTTATGATGTTAGTACATGGCACATGCTTTTCTGTCTTTTCATTAGTGTTCCTCAGCCATCTTTGGAACAAGCTCAGAAGCCCATTGGCATCAAACAAAGGAGTTTGGAAAATCCTCAAAATTGCCCTGAAGAATCAGGTGATTCAAAACACAAAGTTTCAACAGTCAGAACACTGAGCTAATGTTTAACACTTTATATTTCAGAATCAAGAAAGAAGAATTTCAAGAAAGAATGAATCAAAAATTTCAGGGAGGCCAAGTAGGCTATTGGGTTTAGCAATTGGGTGGTCAGTGGTGATCTTTGAGAAATAGAATTTTTTTCTGAAATTTCTTTTTGAAGTCGAGTAGCAGTTAGGAAAGTGTCTAGGGTGGTAGAGGATTCAACTTTATTTCGTTTCTATAACATGTGAGAAAAATATGGGAAAGGAACTTGAGAGAGGATTCTCTAGCAGGTTAAAACTTATAGGCAACCTTTAGAATATTTGATGGAGTCCTTGTGAAAGTATGTTTTGTCAGTTTTTCACCTCCCCAAAATATGATACACAGTATCTCAAATATTTCTAAATGTTACAAACTGATGGTTTTACTCAGGATACATGAAAAATTAATCAAATCATAAAAATAGCTTCACGAATTATGACATGAATTTCAAATAAGAATTTTATTTTAAGATGTGCTTTTGAGAGAGTTTAAGTGAATTATAGAATTGTGAAATATATTAACAAAACCAAAAGTTGTGCCTTGAATAATAAAATCTGACATTACATAGTTTTAAGCAATCCAGATAATTTAAGCAGGGGTAACGTGCCTGACCAAGTCCCCATCATCTGTAAATATGTAGCATCCAGATTTTATTAAAATGTTAATAAAAATGAATATAAAAACCAAATATTTAAGCATCTGAATTTAAAAAAAATCCTTCGGTTTAAGAGATTCACATAAAGACAGAATTATTTTAAATAGTAGTGTCTTCTCATGCAGAAATACTATGCTCTGAGAAGTAAGAGAAGCCTGAGTGAGCAGTAATTTTATGAACTTTTTTCCCAGAATCTTTCCTTTCCGGTTTGACTTGCACTAATTTTGCTGATACTGGGCAAACAAGTAAAAATATAAGGTCTATTCATGTTGCCTATTTTGAAATAAAGAATCCAGAACCCCAAAGCATTCATGCACATGCTTGACTGATGGGAGGGAGAAAAGAATAGCATCTGTGAAGATTATAACCAAACTTCTTTTCAGACCTAAAATTCTATCATACATATTGTTTTGTATACTACATAGACCATTTGAGATTCCCATTGAGGTAACAGGCTTCTTCACAGAGGAAATAACCATACTACAGATTTGCCTCAAAATCACTCAAACTTCTTATTTGTTCAACTCCCACACTAAAAGACTTGAAAAATAGTTTCCCACAGAAAAAAAATAATAAATGGCAAAAATGCAGCAGTGCAAGAAGATAAGGACACACATTGTAGGATGTGTTTGGTATTACATTCTCAAAAGATAACAATGTTTACAAATGCATGTTTGTTGGAGTTGTAGTATATGTACTTTGACTGTATATACAAGATTGCAAATAAAAGAGAGGCAGTATAGTTTATCTTTAAAATCCCAGGATATAAAACAATACACAGGGACCTGAGTGTTCCCTTAGGGAAGTTTTATCTATGTACACTTACCCAGACCTACTGATGTTTTAGCCTATTAAATATTCTCACTGTATTTTAAACCTAATATTAAAAGCTAGATTTCTAAACTGTATAAATTTGTATTTTAAATGGAAATATTTACACTATGGATTTAAGCTAGCCAATGTGATAACTAGCCACATAAGCTACATATATCTATTAAAATGAAAACTGAAAAGAAAATTAAATAAATTTAAAAACTCTCAGGCACAGTGATCACATTTTGAATGCTTAATATTCATGTGTGACTACTGGTTACTGTATTGGACAGTGACGATAAAGAACATTTTCATCACTGCAGAACATTCTTTTGTACAGTGCTTCTTCAGAAAGTTCTCAGGCTTACAAAAAGGATTAATTTTTGTCCCTTTTCAGTACTTCACTTCTCAATTTTGTTGAAATACTTGACAATATATCACTGGATTAAAATTATGGGGGAGGTTCAGATTGCAGAGTTAACTCTTGAGAGTTTTGGATAATTGATAATCTTCTAATACACTGTTGACCTCTTTTTCCTAGTACTAGGTTCTTATGTGAGGCCAGTGGTATCCCCAGATCTTCCTACTCTTGATACATTCTTTTATTAAACGGATCAATCCAGCTATCCGTTTTTCTGGATGCATTCTTATATGGATAGAGATAAGTTATTAGCAAGTGTGCATGAGATAGCAAAACCAGAAAAGCTGTGTAGGTCTACAGATTAAACAAAACGTGAGTCTGCTACTATCTCTAAAAACAGAACTTAGGATCTTTGTTCCATGAGTATTTATCTGAATGGAATTACAGAGGCTATAAGAAAAATAATAAGAGAGTGAATTTGTACACTATATAAATGAAGGCAATCAGTGTAATCATCACTGTTACTAATGTGTTTTTGACATTCCATAGAATCTTCTGAGGAAGAGAGTCCTGTGACTGGGAGGAGGTCCCAGTCATCCCCACCTTATTCTACTATTGATCAGAAGTTGCTGGTTGACATACATGTAGGTTTCCATCTTAACACATTTATGTCTGTTCTTTTCAATTTTCACATTGTTTTAAACTATATTTTCTCATCTTCACTTAGGGAGGAAAAGGTTAAAGAGTATAATATTTTATTAATCTTTTTAGGATAGATTACCAGTGTCATGTGAGCATCCAGAATACAAAATTTAAAAGTTAAACTTGAAATGAAAATCCTTAATTTATCAGACAATATTTTGTTTTCACTTTCTTGTGTCACTCAGAACATATTGGAGAGAGGGATAATAAAGAGATGTTTGTAGAAGCTGATCTCAAATGAAGGAGTAGACATTAGATGTCCAACTTTTGTTTAATATCATTCCTTAGGTGATGAGACAACATATAGAGGTAAAACATTTAGTGAAAAATAACTGTTTCTCTGATAGCATAAATTTTAAGTCTTCCAACTATTTTTTCAGCATGCTTTCAGATAATTTTATTTTATGTTATTTTCTAATTACCCCTGCTGTACCATATATATATATATATCCATGCTCAAAAGTTGCTATAAGACACATACCATACTTAAGAAATAGATTTATATTAATTTTCTTTTCAAAAGTGTTTGAAATACTTTAAGATAGCCAATGGCATGCAAAACCAGAGCTGGGAAATTAACATATTGATTTCAAGATACATGAATCCCCATTTCAGGGGATAAAACAAAAGGAAAAATGACTGTATCCACAAAGCATCAAATTACCTGTTTTACTCTCCAGCATCAAAGGCAAATGTCTACTCCTCAGCAGAAAATTATGGGTAACAAAATCCAAAGTGAGTAAATTTTTCCCAGTGTGATCTGGAAAGTCCACTAATAATCACAGCCTGATGTTTGACTTTTGGCATCTCATCCTCACTAAAATCTTGGCTCTATCTAGTGAGTGAAAAACTTTGTTTCAATTGAGAATATATTTTAAAATTTTGCCAACCTGGAAAATTGACAATCTAGAATAAAATGAAAGGCTACTAGTGACTGTATTAACCTTTCTTCTATATACAGGTTCCAGATGGATTTAAAGTAGGAAAAATATCACCCCCGGTATACTTGACAAATGAATGGGTAGGCTATAATGCACTCTCTGAAATCTTCCGGAATGACTGGTTAATTCCTGCACCTGTCATTCAGCCACCTGAAGAGGATGGTGATTATGTTGAACTCTATGATGCTGGTGCTGATACTGATGGCAATGATTCTAATGATGCTTATGAAGACACCTATGACCATGCCAATGGCAGTGATGACTTGGATAACCAGGTTGATCAGGCAAACGATGTGTATGAACACCACAATGGTGATGACAACAATGATGAGTCTGGCGATAACACTGATGGTAATCATGATGGTACTCCTAACTGGTCAAGGTTGGTTTTTCTGGATTACTTATATTATCCATGTTTTATAACTTCAGAAATATTTGCAACTTTGGTTTATTTTCAAGATGTATTATGAAGAGGGTGAATAAATTGCACTTGCATTTTGGTAAATGGTTTCATCTTCAACAATGTATATCAAATTGCTCTGATGCAGAATCCTTAATTTTGTATCACTTGTATACTATTTTGTTAACATTCAAGTATTTATTAGTTTCTTTATTACTGGAATTATGTGAGTGTTTCTGTTAAAATTAATGCCACTAAATTTCTCTACCCTGTAAAACCAGAGTGAGCATTAGTGGGGCAAAAAAATGAAGTATGCTACTAGTATTTGAAAACATAACTATGCCTTTCACAAAATGTTGAGATAGTGTCATGTATATAATAAAATCAACATGATCTTTATCTGGAAAATTAGTGGGAAATTACCCAAGAGATTGTTTGAATTTTTTCCAACTAAAAATTCTAGATAGAATCTCATTGTCACCTAAATTTACTTTTATAATCACCACAGGCACATATGTTTAACACTGTCTCTTAAGAAAAAGAAGAGTATTGAAACACTTTGTTAAGATTGGTGGGGTTTTTTTTAGTTTTTTTTTTTTGTGTGTGTGTGTACTGGGGATTGCACCCAGGGGCATTCTATCTCCAAGATACACCTCCAGCCCTTTTTATTTTTTACTTGGAAACAGGATCTTGCTAAATTGCTGAGGGTCTCACAAAATTGCTGATCCTGGCTGCAAACCTGTGATACTCCTGCTGCAGCCTCCCAAGTACTGAGATTACTGGCCTGCACCACTGTGCTGGCCAAGTTTGTTGTTTTTAAATAAATAATTAAATAACTATCTTTGTTCTATTAGATGTGAGGTTTGTGTTACTTGTATTTCCTGGTGAGAATAGTTGACTAGTGATATTCTTTTGTGTGGTGGGGAAGGGTACTGGGGATTGAACCTAGAGGCATTCTACCTCCAAGCTACACCCTCAGCCCTATTTTATTTTTATTTTGAAACAAAGTCTCACTAGGTTGATGAAAGTCTCACTACTTGTTGAGGCTGTCCTCAAGCCTGTGATCCTCCTCTCTCAGCCTCCCAAGTACTGGGATTACAAGCATGTGCCACTACTTCCAGCTGACTAGTGGGATTCTTTAGCAAAGAAGTCAATACACGTGTTAGAAAATCAGGCAGGGCAGTTGTTGAAAATTAGCACAAACTAGATAAATTGCAAGAAAAAATATTCACATACGTTGTTGGTTGAACCAAAGATATGGGATTGAACATTCGTGTAGCCATGGTATTTCCAATGCATGAAGTAGCCTATTATTTTTAAATATATTTATATACATGTTTGTGCTACTAACCTAACACCTATTAAAAATGCAACTTCATTTCCCTTAGCCATACAACTACACTCAAAGAATCAACAGAAGCTATGGTGTTATTTCAGTGTTTAAGATTGACACGACATTGGGGCATTTTCTTATCTATATCAATAGTGTTCCCACAGAGCAAAAATATACCTGGACATGGTAGATATGGATAAGACAAATCATAATTCTGTTTTATTTGCTTACTCTCAACTGTGTTTTTATTTGGTGGCCTGTATTCATTAATTTGACCTTGTTATCAGGGGAAACTATGGCAGAAATGGAAGCTTCAAGCAAGATGGTGGTGATGGAAATGTTGGAAAAGAAGGAGCCAGCAGAGGCTATGGGAGCCACAGAGGTAGTAGAAGCCATGGAAGAAGTGCAGCCATTGGAGACCAGGAAGGGCATGGAGCCAGTATGGGCAGTGGAAGAGGTGGCAGGGGTGATGGAGGTAAGGGAGTCAGTGGAGCCAATGAAGTGAATGGAATCCTTGAACTTGATGGAGAAGACTGCTCAGGGACAGATGGTCCAGGATCAGAGAGACCCGTCTTCCAGGATTTTGAACAACAACAGGAGGTAATGTACCATTTGAAAAGGAAAATAGATTCCTTTTGTTGTTAAGGTGTTTCTGCACATGCTCTGTAGCATTTCCGGCTATTCCAAATCAATTTTAACCTTCTCCTCCAAAGCCTTAAATATTTTTAATTATAGGTCTGTGCATAGGGCTTTGTTACTTCTAATCTGGCCGATGCCTATTTACTTCCAGGGACAAAATCTCTCATGTGTTTGCCATTCAGACTGAGATCACATGTTTGAAGTAGTGTCTCTTTACACATACAGTTTTTTTCTGGGAAAATATACAAATGTTTTCTGGGAAAACTATTTTTATTGTAAAATATATATAAAATAAATTTTTACCATTTTAAGAATACAAATTGGTGGCCTTTAGAACATTCACAATGTTGTACAACTGTCACTACTATCCATTTCTGTTACTTTTTTATCTTCCTGAAAAATTAATTATTCCCTGTCCCTCCCCCAGCCTCTCATAACATATAATCTACTTTCTCTCTATGTACCTTTTTGTAAGTGGAATCATGCAATGTTTTTCCATTCCTGTTTGACTTATTTCACTTAGCCTAACATTTAAAGGTTTCTCCTATTGTGCTATGTATCAGAATTCCATTCTTTTTCAAGGATGAATAATACTCCATCATATGTACATACCACATTTTATTGGAATTGTTTCCACTTTCTGACTTGATGAATAAGCGTCTGTAAACATACATTGCTCTTTCAGTCCTTGCTTTCAATTCTGTGTCTATACCTAGTAGCAAATTTGCTACATCATATGGTTAAGTCTACATTTAACTTTGTGAATGGTTAGCACACAATTTTAATTGAAGTAATATACTGTGATTATACAATCATTTCATAGTTCACAGAATATTTATTGACTTTTTAAATAGGTTTAAAATACTGAAATAGTTTCACAGATGCTAAATCAATAGGAATTATGCCAGAGAAGATCTCCTGGAGTACATGGTATTTTAACTAATCATTGCCAAGTGGAGAGCATCTGGATATCTGAAAATTCAGATGGGACTCCAGAAAAAGAAAAGGCTGAGGAAATCTATTTTTCTGGCCTATTGTTCTATCCCATGAATTGGCTTTGAAGATCCATACTCTTTTTCATGAACTGGTGTTCCTTGTGCAAGCTGTTCCCTCTGTCTAGAATGCTTCCCCCTCACATATACTGTTTGTGAATTAGTCATCCTTTATGATTCAACTCAAATATCATCTTTGATTTCCAAAGGTAGTATTATATACCCCTACTTATGTGCTTGCAAGCATTTTGCACATAGTTCCATTTTAGTGTAGCTTAGTTATTTGTTTTGTATTTTCTGTCACATAAGATTATGAACTCTTAAAAGGAAGGAATTATGTCTAATCCATCCTTGATTTTTTTTTCTACCAACTCCCTCAATGTCAGGGTCCAACTTAGGGCTTGGCCTATCACAGACACATAATAATTGTGGAAAAGATCAATAAAAGAATTAAAGGAAACTCCCAATGATTTCTAATGTGAAAGCTGTATCAGTGGGAAAGTACCCATGTCTGGCTAGCTAGCTATTTTAATTAAAGACATTAAAATAGATGTTTCATAGTAAGTTTTATAGTAACCAAGAGTATACCTATTTATCCTAAGGAATGTTTTGGAAATTTACAGAGTAAATGGATCTTCCTTTAATTCTCATTTTAAAACTATGTACTGTCAAAAATTCAGTGTTTGACAGGGTGTCGCAACTCTCTCCATGCCAAGAAACTCTTTAGAAACAAAGAGCAGCTTTGTTTCTAAAGAGTCTGTCTGTCTGAACAACAGACAGGCTTACTAAAAACTGTTGGTATGTTTTCTCTTATGTTTAAGTCTGCATTTTCACAGCTGTGACTCAAATGCCTCATAAGCAAAACTTAGAGAAAGAAGGATTTTATTTGCTCGCAATTCTGGAGATTTTAGTCCATGTTAGGCCAGGTCACAGCTATAGAGCTCAAGGCATTGTGCAGGAGAGACAGCCTCCTTCAGCTCATGACGGTGGGGCCAGAGAACAGGGAGGAGAGGGACACACTGCAGTGGCCTTGCTCAGGAAAGACACTGACCCTGGCCATGCCCCTAGGGACCCACCTCCAGCCATGTCCCACCTCCAAACATGGCAGCACTGGCTAACACATAAAGGTTTGGGGGACAACTTAAATCCACACCATAACACCATAGGATATGGAATGCCACCTAATTGTCACATTTTATAGATTTTATCTTTGCATATCTTCTCTGTTAGTGGAAGCAGGCTAGATTTTCACTTACATATGTTTATACCTCCGAATATGTGTGAGTTGATTTTTTCCATTTTTTACTTTGTTATTTAAAAATTCTCTGTGTAGAAAAAGAAATCCTCTGTGTAGGTATTTCATGATACCAGTTCTCTGAAGGTACTTTAAAGCAATGGAACAGATATCCCTACATTGTGCTTTTTTATTTTTCTAGTGGCTACTTGGCATAACATAGCTGAATGTGTACTTTGGAATCCAACAGACTTTAGCTTCAAGCTCAAGTTCCCGTACTTACTAGATCTATAACCTAGAACATACTATTTAGTTTTTCTAAATTTTAGTTTCCTTATAAGTAAATACGAGAAAATTATACTTACTCATTGGATTGTTATAAGGACTCCTGAAGTTTAATTAATTAAATAAGATTTCTAACAGAGCTGGGCATGTTGGTACATGCCTTTAATCCCAGTATTTGCGATACTGAAACAGGAGGATCACAGGTTTGAGACTAGCCTCAGCAACTTGGGAAAACTCAGTTTCCAAAAACAAAAATAGAAAGGGGTGGGGTGAAGAGGTAGTAGAATGCCTGTCGGTTCAATCCTCGGGACCAAAAGAAAAGAAACTCAAGATTTTTAACACAGTACCTGATACATTTCCACAAATGTTAGGTCCCAAATTGTATAGGTGGGGACTTAAAGCTCCTTTGATTTTTCTCCTTTAAAATCAGTTGTCTCAATAATAGGTTACTTCTCTCTCTTTTGACAACATTGTTGAGGGTTTTTTTTAGTAAATATGGACTTTGTAAGGACACATTTAACAACTTTTGCATTTACTTTTTCAAGTGATTTCTAGGCATATTTCTCCCACTGTTAATCTCCTAACAAAATAAAAAATCGGTTTTGGTCTCCTTTTAGGAACCAGATGGTGGAAGTGAAACCTCAAATTCCATTGCCTTAGATGCTATTCCGCAAGCACTTGATGATGAAAACATATCAGAGTCATCAACACAGTTGGATTTTTCTGCCAGCCACTCATCTCCTTCCACAGGTTCTGGGGGGGCTGCTGATGCTGACTTTGCCAGTGCCATCCGTGAGTGTGTCTAGTATGATCTTTCAATGCTACTTCATGATGAGCAATACTGCAACATGATGAACATCATGTATTAAATAGTGTTTAACCACTTGTTCATGGTTTGCATGAAAGTAAATCATTCTGATATTCAGCTGACATTAATTCAGATTTAAATATGTTTTTAAAAATCAGCTCTTTACTGGATTTTTATTGTGCCTAAATATGAGCTTCAAGTGAAAAAATGAGTCCCTGGTTGGGTTTTTCCCTTTTATTTTCATTTTTTGCATTCTAATCACAGTAACTTAAAAATACAGTCATATCCAGCAATGTATTTTAACCATCATGATTTGCATGTTCTGCTGGTTTAGGAATTAATAAAATTATACCTCCAGTAAAAAAGAAAATATAGCTGGGCATGGTGGTTCACACCTAATCCCAGGACTTGGGAGGCTGAGACAGGAGAATCACAGGTTCGAAGACAGTCTCAGAAATTTAGCAATGCCCTTAGCAATTTAGTGAGACCCTGTTTCCAATTAAAAATTAAAATAGTGTTGGGGGTATATCTTGGAGGTAAATTGTCCTTGGGTTCAATCCCCAGCAACACACACACCATTTTAAAAAGGGCTGGAGATGTAGCTTGGAGGCAGAGTGCTGCTGAATTCAATCCCCAGTACCACAAAAAATAAATAAATAAATAAATAAATAAAATATAATAAGGGAAAATGAACTTTTCAAACTGTATCTCATGGCAATACTCAAGTAAATATAGTATACAGACTAGTAATTTCTATCAATATCCTCCCCATAATTCTTAACAGTATATGCTGGATTTGTGGAAGTGCCTGAGAATTCACCTAAGCAACCCTCTGAAGTCAATGTTAACCCACTCTATGTCTCTCCTGCATGCAAAAAGCCACTAATACACATGTATGAGAAGGAATTCACTTCTGAGATCTGCTGTGGTTCTTTGTGGGGTGAGTTTGGTTTCTTGAAACTTAGTCTTTTTTATTTTTTTAATAATCTCTTTTTATCTGTGTGGCAAACCTAAGAAAATCATAGATGTAAAGTACTTGTTTTCTATCACCAACCAAATAAAAATGTAGTTGTAGTAATTTGCTCGGAATTGATTTTGCTGATTGAATTGGTGCCTCCCACTTTTTATACTATATTTCTTTTTAACCTGAATTCACTCAGCTAGGATTTAAAATTGAACTAGGTTACGATTATTTGAAAGTTTGAAATTAGTATTTCTAAGTTAGGGTAGTGGCCTGAATATGATTTTGTGATAATCAGCTTTTCATAGCTGTGACTAAAATACCTGATGAGAACAACTTCAATGAGGAAAGATTTATTTTGCCTCACAATTTCAGAGGTTAGTCCATGGTCAGCTGCCTTCAAGGCAGAAACATCATGGCAGAAGGATGTGGTAGAGCGAAGCTGCTAAGCTTATGGCAGCCAGGAAGGTAGAGAGAAAAAGAAGGGGCCAGGGACAAGATATAGTCTCCAAGGGCACACCCTCAGTAACTTACTTCCTTCAACCATGCCCCACCTGCCTACAGTTTCCACCATTTCCCAGTAGTCCATTCAAATTATTACTCCATCAAATGGATTTATCTGCTGATATGGTCAGAGCTCTCATGAATCAATCACGTCCAAAAGCCCCACCTCTGGATATTGCTGCATTGGGGACTAAACCTTCAACACATGAGATTTTGAGGGACATTCCAGACCCAAACCATTACAGATACCTAATGAAGTATTACAAGGAAGATTTCTGCATGATCTTGTTTTTAAAGTCTTGAGGATTTCTAAGAAAAGGTCTTCCTATAAGGTCTTAACTTGGACTTTTTCAATTCTTTCAGAAGAATTATAGTCATATCAGTAGTTCTGAGACAATATTTTACCTCAAGCCTGTCTACATCATAAATGAAACAAAATAAATGCATGCGAGGAGGGGAGAAATCCAAAGTAAATGCCACCCTCCAACTTGTGATTTAATAGATTATAATTAATGTATGATTGAACAGGAGACAGAGTTTTCAATTAAAAGTAGAATATGGATTGAGCAACTTACAAAAATATCATTCTGAAAGTTTTACTAGTTGAGTGTATCAAACAACAAGAAGTCATTATTATTTCAGTTTGACAACTACAACTAAATGTAGTTAATGTCCAGTAACTCATTTTTATAACTAGCAATTTTATAATTTGATAATGAAAAGAATATAGTAAAACTAACCATACTTCCCCCTCCCTCCCTGACTCCCCTGTGGGATAAAGATGCAGTTTCTAAACCTGCTATTGGTGTGATAATTGGTAAAGGAGAGAGTGGAAAAATGAAGGTAGAAACATTTGTCTTTTGTCACTACACCCCAGCGCACAACTTTTCTCCAAAAGGAAGGAAGACATGGAAGTTTTCCCTGTCTTATTTTTACTTGGCTTATTATCTCCTATATCTCTTTTTATGGAGAAAACCCCCTAAGTTAGTTTGAAGTGTATTTTAAATTAAGTTCTATCTTCTCTTTCAGTCCTCTCATTTGGTCTTTAAACAGTGCTAATATTTAAACAAATATAGCCATCCAACAAATAAAAGTGAGAGAAAGTGTGTAAAAGAATTTAGATACTTGAAGACAAGTACTGATTTTGCAAGCATTTAGCAATGTAAAAGTTTGATATCTGCATGAACACAGAATCACTCAATTTAAATATGATTTACATAAGATTATTTTAAAAACATTAAAACCTTTAGACACAGTTAGGAATGAGAAATGAAATAAATTGAACTGTTTGTATATGCTTGTTTCAGTCAGCATTCTCAGCACTGTGACACAAACACCTGACATGCAAAATAATAGAGGAAAAAGGGTTTATTTTCTCATGGATTTGGAGATTTCAGAGGTCATAGTCCATTTTGGGGCCAGCTTCCAAGCAGGAACCTTGTCTACACATCCTCAGGGCATCATGGCAGGAAGCAGAAAGAGCAAAAGGGTCAGAGAGACACATTGTCATGGGGAAGGGCCCAGGACATACCCACTGTACTCAGCCATGCCCCTAGAGGCGCCCTCCCCAGCAACCAAGTCCTACCTCCAACATGGCTGTCTATAATGCATGAGGTCTGGGAGACATTTTAAATACAAACCATAATGATGCTAGAGTAAGGATGTTTAATGATAATTTTCAAAAGAGTTGATTGATTTTGATAAAGTTTGAGACACTACTAAGGGATGCTAAGATGTACATAGAATTCTATTTGTGAGATGACACCCCAGACACCAGCCAGTAGAATATTGCCAGAGAGCATTATCTTCTATCTTTTCATGTATGTCAATGAAAATTATTCTGTTAGTAGAGTATGTAGTTACATGGTATAATGTTAATATTAACCTGAAATAACAAAAATCACCTTTACTTA
>PVJS01049371.1:0-14690 GCA_004027185.1 Glis glis | reverse complement strand
CTTTATTTTTGAAACCGGGTCTCACGAAGTTGCGGAAGGCCTCACTAGGTAGAGAGAGAGAGAGAGAGAGAGAGAGAGAGAGAGAGATCGATCGTGCGCGCACGCATGCTTGCTGAGGTTGGCCGCGAACCCGGATCCTCCGGTCTCTGCCTCCCAAAGTACTGGGATTACAAGCATGCGCCACCACACCCGGCTTATTTTTTATTCTTTAATTTTGAAACAGGGTCTCTCTAAGTTGTGGAGGGTCTCACTAAGTAGCTGAGGCTGATGGAGATCCTCCTGTCTCAGTCTCTCAAGTACCGGGATTACAAGCATGCACTACCATGCTTGGTGCGAAAGTCTGTATTTTTACATGAAGTCTCCTGGTTTTAAAGGTTGGTTCAGGTTTTTGTTTTGTTTTGTTTTGTTTTGGCTGATAGTGATAGGGGAAAAACTATAGCTCCCTTCTTCTAATATGCATGTCTGTAGGCTGTATTTATCCATTCTGGAAGATCTCTACTCCCTTGTTTTCCCCACCTGGAGTGTTCTTCAACCAGTCATCTAAATTTTCCCTAACACCCACCTCACATTTCTTCTACCTCACCCTTCCCAATACTCTGACCTGGTGTGTGCACTCACAGATATTGAGTTAATATTGAACTCTAAACACATTTCTGAGCTATAAGTCCCATTTAGCATTGTCTTACGCTGCTGTCTTTTCTCCTTTGTGAGACTGTAAACTCAGAGAGGAAAGAGAAATTCTCTTTTTCTAATTGACCCCAGGTAACTTAGCACAAATATGGGCACAAAATAGGTTCAGCAAGACTTGCTGACAATTTCAGAGCAGCTGGACTTTGGTTCTGGTTTACCAAATGACCTTTGATCTTGGGAGAGATGGCTATTCTAGGAGTCTGGCTGAGAACCTGCCAAAGATTTAAACACTGCAGCTCTGCCCTGGCATGGGTAGGATGGCAGCAACTCTAATTTTGATGCCTCATTTCGCTTTATGCTCATGCAAACAAGAGGGCCCCAACCTCCTTGGAAGAATTAGGAAAGACTTATCAATGATGCCACAAAATGTATTATGCTGGGTGCCAAAGTGCACTGAATGACAAACGTGCTTCTTTTATTATGATTTCTATGTGGTCATGATGATCATCTAGTTCAATATAAAAAATAGTGAAAAAGAATGAAGTAAAAAGAACAGGTAGTTCTTTTTACTTCATCAGGACTGGATCCCCACATCAGGATGTGATCCCCACATCAGGACTGGATCCCCACCTTATGCCTATAATTAATAGTCAAACTAATGGTAATCCTCTGCCCTGCCTTTGTTTTTTGTTCTATCTGCATCGAGTGTTCCCATACAAGGAGCTATGTACACCTGAAACTGCATAATATGCTGTGTGCATGTATGCCCCTATCACTCTGAACTAATTATGATGTGAGATTACAATGCACCAATAAAAGTATATAAAAACAAAACAAAACAAAACAAAACAAAACAAAAACCCTCCAAAAACCGCACAATGATGGAGGGAGTGAAGGGATTCAGACTGAGATCTTGTTGGTTGTGACTGACCAGGCACAGTGTGCGGGAAGACTTCTTAAAGAACTATGGCTCCCATTTGCTAGGACTGCCTAACTTCTTCCATTCATGGTCCACTCAGGCAAATCCCAGGCAAAAAGAAATGGGAAGGCAGGAACCCAAGGACATGCCTTGGGTTTGAGGAACAGCTGGTGAACCTGTTTATAGAGCCTCTGGGCTCTGGCCTGGCCCTCATCAGGGACAAGGGAATGCTAGTACTGGCGCGGACACTGGTATTGCTTCTACCTCAAGGGCAGCCTTCCCTGACCTAGGAACTCACAGGCATACGTCAGAGACTTGCTCAGCTTGGGGACCTCTGTCCTGTTGGAAACACACCCACATGACTTCCTCCAATCCTCCTACAAAGACAAAAATGTAGAACTATTCCTGGTATCACCCTTCTTTCCTGGGAAAGCACTCAAAACCTACACCAGGAGGGAATAACCCACCTGGATGGTATGAAGTGGGCAGAGTGACACTCTGCAGTACGTTATGAAAAACAAATCAGATGCGGAGACCTAAAAAATAAAAAATCCCAAGGCTCCTTCCCCGGGACCTGCTTAAAAGGCACAGGCCCCCTTTCACTTAGCTGCCTCTTGGTACACACTGTACTCAGGGGTGACTCAGGGGCCCACAGCTACTGGCTGCTAAAAACAAAGATTAAATACTGTTAGTTGGTATTGGCTGGTGAAAGTCAGGGGTGTTAAGCAATCTGGGCCACAAGTTCAACTTTACTCATGCTGAACAATAAATAACTTCAGCAACTGCCAGGTACAGAGATTTAAACTAAAGAAGAGGAAGAAGAGGAGGAAGAGGAGGAAGAAGAGCAGGAAAAGGAGGAGGAATAGGAGGAGAGAGAGCAAGAGGAGGAGAATGAAGGAAGGAGGGAGGAGGGAGAAGGAAAGGTAGTGCAAGCCCCGCCATGGAGAACCAGGAGAGATTCGTTGCCTATAAGCTGGAGAAATTCACCTATTTTAAGCTCTTGAGGCACTGTCCACATTTTGGTGAACAAACACACTACCTACCAAAATGGGCCAGTAATTAAACTTCTCAAATGTCCAAAATGACGGAAAGCTGCCAACAACTAAAAAACGACCTGACTTTCTCAGTTTGATTTCATCCTACACTGTAGTTACCTTTTCATTATAAGTAACTGTTAGGTCTACTTTGGGGTTGTTTTCCTCCCAAGCGTTTAATATCCCTTAGTCTCTTCTAATGCAAAAATGATCAGACCCATTTTTCAGATCTGTAAATATCATGAAGAGACGGAGCCACAGGATGCTACCATGTGACCACAGCATGCAGAGGGTCAGGAAAAGGCTGTTGACATCTGGTATTTCATCCTCATGCTGGTGTTTCACCAAGGGAAACAACTACTCAAAGACAGTTTGTGGCTGAGCCTCAAACTATTTTCACTAGAGAAAGGCAAAGCCAACTCTGTTTTTCCTGACTCTTAAACAGCTGTAGCCAGCGAGTCCAGCTGTTCTGGTCATGGCCTCACGTTCTTTCTGCAAAGGCTCTAGCTGACAAGATTTATGGGGTGCTCTGAAGACACATGCTAAGCAGTGTGGGATGAAATCACATGGGAGAACTTTTGAGCCCTAACAGAATAATTTCTGTGGGGATTGGACAACCAGTCCCCAAACTTCCGGTCTAGAATATAGGTGCTCACGGTCCAAAATGAAGCTAAAAGGGCTCTTCTCTTTTCTAGTCTCTGGAGACAGATAACAGTTATGTGAAGGTTTGAGGATATGAAGACACAAAGGGCTACGAGGGGCTCTTTTTTATGGAAGCGGGCACAGAGGTAGCACTGAACATTCCCAACACAGTCAGGGAAACTCAGATTACATGAATGAATGAAACAGACTTGGCTACTCATCTACTTGAGCCACTACAGTCCCTGGATGTTTGTGAAACTAAAAGAAATTGCTTTTCATGCCCAACATCCAGCACAGGCAGTAGCCATCACCAAAGCCATCTCAGCAGGATGGTAAACCAAAGATCACCAAGGCTAAGAAGCAGTATGTCAGGAATAGTGATTGCCGTTTGTGATGATGATGCTTAAAAAAATCCATGATACACCAGCCAAGCTCCAAGTTTAGGGCAAAGGTTTAAGTCATGTTTATGGGACCATGGCCCCAAGCCGGGTGGAACCAGAGGGCAAATTCTTGCCAATGGCTGAGGCCCTCATGTGGTGGGCGGGTGGACATCATACTTACAGTGAGTTGGGCCGTGTGGGTTTGACCACATCCAGGTCGGGGTTGCTAGAGTTCAGGTTGGGCTGTAAGCTGCTACAGGAATTCAGGACACTGTTTGCGTTTGAAGAGACAGATTCCAAACTGGAGTTGATCATGCTGTTCCTTTGTTCCTCTGGAGGAAAAAACGCCATAAACCCCATATTAATATTATTGTATAGGGAGAGTCTATTTCTATATACAGCAAAACTGAGATTTTTGAAGTTTTAAAAAGGGACACAGGAAAGGTTAAGAATTAAGAGTGGGAAAGGAAAAGTCAAAAGGAATAGGTGGCATGAAATTTTAGAGCAAACTCCTTTCCTTATCTTGAGAGGACAGATCTCCCTTTCAGTATGAGCCAGTCTTTTTTCTAAGAGTGGTCCTGCCATTGCCCCTTTAACTGTGCCTTCTTTTGCCTAGTGGATGGTCAGAACACAGATCAGCCTTCATAGACCCCCTGCATTCAATCAGATACCCTTGGCTTCTATGACATTCACCTCTAATATTGCCCAGGCCATGTCCTACCTCCAATTCTATAGCACCTCCCCATAGAATATCTACTATCTGACAATCAACTTCCTTATGATTCAGCCAGTCTACATTCCTGGCCCCACCCCAGACACGGCCTTCTGGGTTGCTTCTAGCTCCATGCATTTGATGTTTAACTCCAAGTTAATTTTATAGAGAGAGCTGCAAGAGGTTGCGCAGTAACCTGCATATAACAAATAAAGAGCTAAGTCTATGGTCCAAGTGGTCATATTCGTGCTTGGAGAATATCACCAAACCAGGAGAGAGAAAATCTGAATTCTCTTCAGGAATCCATCTGTGATCTGCTGTGTGGCCTCGGGCGATTTCCATTTGATCTCAGATTCTTGATTAATGAATCTATGAAATGGGAAGAACAAGCACTGCCTTGCACAGCTCATGAAGCTGTCACGAGGATCAAGTGGGATAGCATGCAAGAATGTGTTTTGTAAACTTCAGAATACTGTTCAAAGAAAATAACTTTCTGTTTTTTCTCATCTTTTAAAAACTTGGAACCATACATGAAGAAAACATTTTGGGGATGATTTAGCTAAATAGCACAGGCACCACTGGTGTAGCAAAATATTATATATTTGGAATGTCATTCTCATCCCCTAGCCATTACAGATAGACCATACTGAAATCGACTGATGTTCCTGGCAATTATTTCACTTGTCAAGAAAAAATGTGGGTGAATTCTTACAGGGCCTTTTTTGACATGAGTCAGTGGTATACCATATCCCTAAGACGACAGACAGGAGTAACTGACATGGCAATTTATAGGTCAACATTTAAACTCAGGTTTCTTTAGATAATAAAGGGGGTGATATCATAAGAAATACATTTCCCTTTGTACTAGCCATGTCTGTAAAAATAAATTATGCTTATGAAATCACATTAGAGTAACCTTCAAATTAAATACACACACAGATGCACACAGAAATATACTTCCGTACCCCTAAATATCTTGGCAAATTCTTAATGTCCTGTATAAAGCCTCATGGAAGAGATAAAAACCCTATGAGGTTACTGGAAGATTCCTCAACTCTAAGTAGATTTTGAAAAAGAGTAGATTATTAAGTTGATTACTGAGATTTAGAACTATTCATAATTCTAGGGTTTAAGTTTCAAACAGAAACAACCACAAAGAAAGAAAAACCATGACAGTTACATTGAGCACAAGGACTAACAGGGCCTGTAAACAGGGAACTTGCTACTAGGAAGAGAACAACTCTCAAATTACATAATTAGAGGATCATTGAGAGAATGGATACGCCACCTACCAGCATGAATCAGTATAAGTAAAATTTTCCTTTGTCACGACTCTGAAAGACTGAAGAGCCCAAGACCACCATATAAATGGGGGAGTAAAGAAGACATTTCAGTGGTCTTCCGCTGGAGACATTTCCTGCTTCATATGGGAGAGGTGAATAGTTTTATTCATTCTAGCTTGAGAAGCTTAAGGAGTCAAGTTTGCATGACATAATTGTTTAAATTCTTAGGAAGGAGAAGAGAATAAATATAGCTCATATATCTCTTGTGACTGTATTAATTTGTCCATGAAAGGGTTATGATCCTATAAACCTAAAGTAATGCCTTGCTAAAAGTATATTATTTATATTATAAATAATATATATATTTCTAAAATGTCATCAGGATATTCTTCCTCTCCCTATTATGCACTAGACACAAGGAATATCTGAGATAAAAATATTCTCAATTTTCAGCCAGGCATGGTGGCGCACGCTTGTAATCCCAGTACTTTGGGAGGCGGAGATCGGAGGATCCGGGTTCGCGGCCAGCCTCATCTCTCTCTCTCTCTCTCTCTCTCTCTCTCTCTACCTAGTGAGGCCCTCCGCAACTTCATGAGACCCGGTTTAAAAAATAAAGTATAAAAAAAAATAGGGCTGGGGGTGTAGCGCGGAGGTAGAACGCCCCTGGGTTCAATCCCCGGTACCGCCAAAAAAAAAAAAATATTCTCAATTTTCATGTATTCAATGAATGTTTATTGAAAACCTACTGCATAACAAACAGGGTCCCCAGACAGTTAGCAGACCTCCAGTATTTTTTTTTTGTATTTTGTTTAGACATATACTTGAGTATTTATCAACTTGTATACATTTATTTGTCTATATGTCTACCTTCTTAAATGGACTATAAGCAACTTGACACAAACTTCAAAACCAAAATTGAAAACAGCATTATAAAAAGATGTTTTGCTTTATAAAATATCTCATCAGAATCTTGACTTTTGGCCAGGCGTGGAGGCGCATGCTTGTAATCCCAGTACTTGGGAGGCGGAGACAGGAGGATCCGGGTTCGTGGCCAGCCTCAGGTACTCAGTGAGGCCCTCCGCAACTTTGTAAGACCCGGTTTCAAAATAAAGTACAAAAAATAGGGCTGGGGGTGTAGCTCGGAAGTAGAACGCCCCTGGGTTCAATCCCCAGTAGCACAAAAAAGAATCTTGACTTTCATAAGACATGATTCTAAAACCTGGATTTAGATAAAACTTTTTAGGAACAAATCTATCGTTACAATATTATAGACTGGGTGACTCCACGAGCTAATGAAAGAAGCCCCAGCCAATGAAGCATAGTGTTATCTAAAACAAACCTGCTAAGCTGAGCATGGTGGTGAACACCTGTAATCCAAGGACTTGGGAGGCTGAGACAGGAGGATAGCAGGTTTGAGGTCAACCTCAGCAACCTAGTGAGACCCTATTTCAAAATAAAAAATAGGGCTGAGGGTGTACCTCAGAGGCAAAATGCCCCTGGGTTCAATCCCTAGTACCACAAAAAGAAAAAAAAAATAAATCTTGCTAGAGAAAGAAGATGGGGTATAAAATAAGAACTTGACCCTCTCTGGACTAGAAAAGTTGAAAAGCCAAAACAATAAAACAGCTGGTTACACCCAAATTGAGCTTGAAGATTTCTAATATTTCATTTACTGGAGGACATTAGCATTCATTTTTTAAGAAATAAGTTCTTTTTAAGATTCTAGTTTGATGTATATGTTTCAATAGATATCTAGGACTTTCCACAGATGCATAACCTATAACAACAAAACAACAATAAAAACAAAAGATCGGGGAAAGGAGCTCTTTAAGAAGAAAACACAAAAATGTACCTAAACTTTCATGGTTTTGCAGTCAAGACTGTCACATATGTGCCTAAGAGAGAGAAGGCTCTTTAATTGGTGTTTCTCAATGGACCATATGACAAGGAAACCCAGACGCCTGGCACTAATCTGCTTCAATACAACTTCAGCTCCGTAGAGACAAGTCTCATTACCTACGATCTCACATAATGAGACCAAAAACTTCCACATGAAGACCGCAGCTGAAATGCTGACCATCCTGACTGAGGGTGAGGAGGAAGGTAAGAATTATTCCAGAGAAGCAGTGGGAGAGTAAAATCAAAAGCAAACCCAGTGCATCAGTGGTTATGGCCAACTATACCGAGACAAATTCTAAAGGATTTGGAATAAATTAAGAAATAAAGAGAAAATGATTCAGTAATGTCCCTCAAAAATAGGAGGATTTTTTTTGGGGGGGAGGGGAGTCCTATAGGAAAATGAGTAACTGTTTCTGACAGAAAAGCACAGAACAGGCAGCCTAGAAGACTTCCTTTAAATAAAGATGAACCAAATCCTTCGAACAATGACGCTGGACTCCGGGGGCCACTGATGACTTAGTCCAGGTCTGGCATGCTCATCAAAAGGTATACAGGGGACTGATGGCAATTGCATTGTTGGAGGAAAAAAATTATAGGCTAGTGGACTTCAAAAGAAAAACCACAACCGGTCACCAGTCACATCAACAGGATCATAGAGACCATTTAAATGACAAAAAGACAAAGAATGCCCATGACTCAGGAGTGCTCCTCAAGGGTCACAGTCACTAGTGAGAATGCTTACCATCCTCAAACCTGTCTGTCAACAAGCATATCTCTTTGCATTCGTCACAGAAAACAAGAGTCCAAAAACAAGAAAATGATCAACTAAATCCCCCAAACAATTATAAACATGCATCAGTAATGTGCTGGGTGCTTTCAGGACTGACAAACTACGTGAGGGCTTGGTCCAAAAGGATGCGAACTACTCAAAGGCAGGCAGGTGTTGTCTAAAGTGAGTGGTGAGGTCAGCATTTGCTATACACTCCTGTGCCTCGCCCCTGTATACCAAGGTTCCACGGGCGATTTTAAGAGAAATAGTAAATATAAGAGAATCATATGCAATCAACATCTATTCTGCTAGCACACAAAGAGCTTTATTGATTGAATTTTTCAGGTGCTTCAGACAGGGACCACTGATGTCCTTGAAACCGAAGTACCGCTGACAGTGGGCAGCATCTTTGTTTTTTGTACAAATCAGGAGTGGAAAAAACATGAGCATGCGACCAAATCACTGCAACTAAAAAAGGAAAGTCACAGAATCATTCTGGGGATATTGCACTTGTCCTAGGGGTTGCCATGGAAATCTGGGAGCTAAGCTACTTCACTTTCCATATTTACCAAGTGACTCCAGCTCACACTAATGGCAAGCCCTTCACACACGGGAAGCAGGATCTCTGTTTATCACAGAACCCAAAGGCGAGGCCAGGAAAGCACACACAGAGCCAAGCCAAACTCACATGTCTTGGCAGGCCTGAACATGTCTGGCCCACTGAACACACAGCACTGGAGGGTAAATATGAAACGCAATCCTTCGACGTCAGTTTGGGGGAGGTTTCCCATTGTGCGTGGAAGTCTGTTGGAATTCAGGCTAATGTGTCATCTTTCCAGGAGGCCCAAGACTAAAGGTCCAAAAGAAGAGAGGGGGAAGGCTGTTCTTTATAAGCAGCTCGTGAGGCCCCACAGAGCCAAAAGAAGGGAACTGTCTCTCTCCACATGATCCAACAAGGAGAACAGGGAGTTACCACACAGACGGAAGTTTTACAAAGACCCAGACCTTTATGCAAAAAATAGGAAGGCACGAGCAAAATACCTAGAGGCTTTCCTGGGCTGTCGTTGGGAGAGAGGTGTACTTTCTCCTGCTTGTTAGTTTTGCAATGAACTCTGTAATGTATCATCTTGACAAGATGGGATAATAGCATGGCAGCTTAATGAATTTTGCAATAAAAAAATGATGAGTGCACAGCAATTTCTGAGTTTACCATCTCTGGGAAACACCCAAGTACATGGGAAGCTTAGAAGCAGACTTTCTGAAGTAATTTTTCTTCCTATAGCTTTTGCTCCCGATAACAGTGGCATGCCAAGCCACAGTAAAATCTGAGGTGGTCTGATTTCATGCCGATTCAGTCTTGGTCCCTAGGATAAACATAATCTTAAAAAGAAGTTTGGGTACTATGTTTGGGCATAAAAACAGGTGGGCAATGTTTTTAAAAAACTCTTAAAAAGAAGCTTGGGCAATGATGGCCCAATTAATTTAACAATTAATTGACAAGTGAGAAATATGGCCGATATACTGGTTCCTTTGTACATAGAGTGCCTGCTATTAAAACTTTTGGCAGGTTGTCTTCAGCAAGACAGCCTCTGGTTTTGGTCCTGTGTGGACTGACTGACGCTCTCCCCGGGGTCCTCATAATAACCCTTTTCTTTGCAAAGAGGAAGAATGCCAATAAAACTGGATTTCACGAGAGACTGGGGAAGGCATTGTGGCTGGCCTAGCACTGAACTGATTCATGAGAATGAAACGTGGAGGCAGACCTTGAAACACCATCATTTCAAAAAAAAACCTCAAGGTAGAAGTGAGCCTCTAATTATTGGCTGAACAGGGAGCTCAATAGTCAGAGTCAAGCCGGGCGTGGTGGAGCACGCTTGTAATCCCAGTACTTGGGAGGCTGAGACCAGAGGATCCGGATTCTCAGCCAGCCTCAGCTACTTAGTGAGGCCCTCTGCAACTTAGTGAGACCCTGTTTCAAAATAAAAAATAAAATAAAATAAAATAGGGCTGGGGGTGTAGCTCGGAGGTAGAATGCCCCTGGGTTCAATCCCCAATACAGCAAAAAAAAAAAAAAAAAGGTCAAAGTCAGACACTCCACTGCTCATAACACAGCCCTCTTTCCCACTGGGGAACTGACTTTTGAGTAGGGCTGCTCGCCCTTCAGCCTATTATGACTGCCTGGTATCTGAGGAATCCATCTACAGACTGCTTACTCTACTTCTCTCTGGAAAGAAAGAACTATGTATTTGTTTATTTTTATGCCATGACTCATTGCAAAATGGGCTTTCAATAGTAAATGGAAGGTACAATTAGGGAGTACTATTTTTGATAAATTAAAAGTAAGTCAATACATAATAAACATGCATTCATTTCCAATTCTGAAAGTGCAGAAGAGCATACACATACACAAATGAATGTCTTGTGTGAGCTACTCTCCAGCTCCATTCATTTTGGCAGGTAAATGTCCAGTTGTTCTGTTCTACACAGGAATACATATGCACATATACATATACACACACACCAACACACACACTTTTTTCTTTTAACAAAGAAGGGGATCACATCCCACCTAAATGCTGCCTTATTCCACTTAGTGCCAATGCCAGAGATGTGAACGTGAAGCGTGTGTGTGTGTATGTGTGTGTGTGTGTGTGTGTATGTGTGTTATTGGGGATTGAACCCATGGCCTCATGCATGCTAGGCAAGTGCTCTACCACTAAGCTACATGCCCAGCCCCCTATGCTTTTCCCTTTTAATGATGTCCTCTTGGACATTTTTCATGCCATTACCTTTTCCCACACATCATTTTTTAATGGCTCCATCAACTATGTGGTTTTCAGTCATACATTGTAACCACACATAATTAAGCCATGAGCCACATTATACCTTCTGCAGCCCGTGTGACAATAGGAATCCATGTGGATAAACATGTCACCTGCCAAGGCAAACAGGTGTGTCCAGAGCGCCCAGGATCTCCAGAGGCAATCTGAGAAGTGGCACACTGCTACAGCTTTGACTGCTTTGAGAAAGGCATAATGCAAGTCTTTGAATAGTATGAATTCCGTTTATCAACAAGGAAGACACGTGCATGAGAAGTACAGAAGCTGAATTCTCAATCTCTCCCTAGGCCTGTCTGGGAGAGAGTCCAGGATGCATTAACTGAACTAAAAGAATTAATCAGAGCTATAATCCCAGCAGCTAGTTAACATGATCCACATGAAACAAGGCCCAAGCATCCACTCCTGCTCCCACCCCACCAGCACCGTACGAAGTATCCCAGACTGCTGATGAACCTGTGCTCCAGCAACAAACGGGCTCTCTCAAACCAGGGTGATTCTGCATTTCCCTCACTATCAGCCTTTCCTTTGGAATCTGCAGGCTCCAGAAGGGGACTATTTCCTTAACCAACTGTGAGGTAAAACTCTAGCCTGATGATAATCATCATAATCATAGCTAATCGTTATTAGGTGCTTCCTATGTTCTAGGCCGAGTGTCAAGAACTTTACATGTACCGGCTCCATTAATCCTGGTGATTATCCTCCAGGGCAGCTATTATTAGTGATCGATTTTACCGATGAGAAAATGGAGGTTCAGAAAAGAAAAGTAATGTCTTCCAGGTCTTAGAGCTGGTAGGTGGTACAGAAGGCAATAAAACAATTCAGTCTGACTGCAGGGCCTCTGTTTTCAATCACCATCCCAGGCTGCTCCAAACCCTGACAGAGAGTCAAAGAGATGGTCTGGAAGTGACAGAATACAAGCGACCCCCACTGTCCTCGCCTTGCTAAGCCAGTGTTTCTCTAACTTCAGCTAGCATCGCCATCACGAGGGTGCTTTTAAAAATACAGATGCCTGAGCTCCAGCTAAGATGTCCTAACTCAGAATGGCCCGGGGAGGAGTTAAGCATCTATATTTTTAATAAACTCCCCACAATCAAATGCACACTCAAGTCTAAGAGCCAGTGTTCCAAGAAACTCATTTCAACATCTTGGTATAAATACTAAAAAGCTGGGACAAAATCAGTCACAAGTGTCACTTTGCAATCTCTTGGAAGAAATCTAAAGGGTACAAGACCTTGTTGCTGGTTCCCTCCAGTCCTTCTGATCTACCTTCTACAGTTGTCCTGAAAAAGTGCAACCATGTGTCAGTACCTTTCACCTACCTAGACCAGTCCTGTTTCTGCGGGATGATGTATCTGTGTGGAAACTTGGAGATTAAACAGTAATCTCCTTTGCTACCATCCGTCTGGCAGCACAGTTGAAAACCCTCGTTCCATCTGTTCAGAGGTGATTGCAAATGAGAGTGAGTGTCTTTGCCCAGGATATTAAAGCCACCACTGAACACATACTGCTCTTTGCAGTGTTGGTGCTAGATTTAGAGGGGAGGCTGTTATGTGGCTGCAGCCTGCCAGCTTGCATATTAAGGAACTCATTTAATGTGATTCAACTTCCCCCATGGTAGCCCTGGAAGCTGGGACAGATGGCTTTTATTGCTTCTGTAACTCAGCCTAGTGAGGTTTTCACTTCTGTGTTTCAGGAAGCGACAAAGGCACCCTTTTGGAGATAACATGCATAGGGAAGGGAGGCGGCCTAGGTACTGAAATCCTCCCTCTGTGTGGCAGCTTACCTTCTCTAGCCTGAGTGTACTTGTCTGTAAATGTGGATGAGAAGCTACTTCACGGGATTATCAATTGTGGGGAGGAGATCATGAAGGACTTAGCAGGCTGCTTGGCACATCAGATAAACTATAGTTATTTTTACTTTTACTGTTGTTATTGAGTGAGGCTCAACTCTAGTTTGATCTCGAGGTTCTTTATCAAATATATCCATGTATCCTTCCAAACTAGCCCCTCGATCCTAACAGGCAGATCCCCCCAGCTCCAGGCTCATGAGAAGAACTGAAAGCATTTTCCCTTGGAAATAAGGTTGGGTTTGTAGACTTCATCACAACAGACAGCCCTAACACAACCGATTCTCCTACAGAATTATGCCATACAATGAAACTATAACCTCAATAATGATTGGCTAATGGTATAGCTTTGAGGTAGATTGACTGGGTACAAATCTACTACTTTGTTGTTGCTGACCCTAACTGCATTATTTAATATAAACTTCATTTTCCTCCAACTGAAAAATAAGGACATTACCTGTGTCATATAATTTCAAAGTTTACATGATATTGTTATCGATAGTGCCCAGCATGTGAAACCACTTGATATGTTCTGTAGTCATATACATTAAACATAGATAAACAGGAAACAATTTCTATGGGAAACTGTCTTCCAAGTTCTATTTGGGGAAATTATTTGTCCACAGTCCTCTCCTGGGTTCTAGAGACAAAGCTACCCACTGTACTTACAGGAAGGACTCTCTCCTTTGCTTCCTCTGTTACATACCACAGACCTCTTTTCTGTCCTTTGGGTCAGACTGGAGCCCTCATTTCCTTTGGTATCTTTCTCAAAATTCTCCCTTTCAGGAAACATTCCTTGCTCAGCTACAGACAGTTTGATATCTAGTCTCTTCCTCACTAAAACATTCAGTGCTTTCCTGATGATTTGCATGTATCACTATGATGCTTTCTAAATCCTACAATTCCCCATCATTCCCTTCACTATTTTCTAGAAAGTTTTCACCTCAAGGGCTACTCCCATTTCATTCCAGCCCCACTTCCACCACATACTGCCTATGCTACCAAGAGTCACGTGCTGCCTTGGAACTGACCTAAATCTCTACCCAGCAGGAGAAACCATCTGGCTCCTCATTCTGGGAAAAGACCAATGTCATCATAAAGACAGCTTTACCTTTAGGGACAAAGAAAAAGCCACCTGAAAAGACTCCACTTCTTCCCACAGATTAAAGTGGAAGAGTCACGGGCAGATGCCGGGCACAGGGCTGGTCTACCTGCCCAGAAAGAAAAACGCCTCTGGAAAACAACAAACACATCCGCGAGCATCCTCCAATATGCTGAACACGTCTGTGAGTCTGAAGTCACTTCTATGAGTCAGACCTCCATCTGCACCTATCCAACTCCCAAGGTGACTCTCAGAGCATCCTCTCTTGGGAAGAGGGAAGCAAATGCCAATCTGAGGCAATGAGCATTGGCACAGATTCACCTCTGAGAGAAAAGAATGGGCTCTAACTTCTGTATAGGGCAGGGCCACTGTAGGGAGGTGAGGAAATGCATACTGGAGATAAACAGCTAGCATCTCTCAAAGGGAGGCACCTCAGTGAGCTGCTGCAGAAACCTCAGCCCCACTAAGCATCTCCCCTGGGGACTGACGATGTGGCTAGTCAACAGGACGCAGAGAGAATATCACACTGCAGGCATGTCACCTGGGGGAAAAAGGAGCAAAACGGGACTCAGAAGAGAACAGGTGGACAAACAGAAGAGGAAATGGGTTTCTTTTTTTTTTTTTTTTTGCGGTA